>VZRH01005202.1:718506-864895 GCA_013397555.1 Urocynchramus pylzowi
CCTTCAGTTTTTTTTTTTTTTTTTTTTTTTTTTGCTTGGTGCTTGTTTAGAGTGAAACAAATTGAAGAGCTATGACTCTCATTATGCTTCTTTGTAATTTGCATCCATAAGTAAAGAGTAATTATGGAACAGAGCAGAATTATGGTTTACATTACTTGATCATCTTGTGGCTGGAACATTAAAATGATGGACACAGATTTCCAGTTTTAAAAAACTCTAGGCAAATATTAGTTACTTCTACTAACAGCTGCCTCCTGGAGTGCTTTGGCAAAACAGAGGCAGGTTATTTGTATAGATGCTGTCAACTATTCTTTCTTCTACAGTTTGGAAGAACTGTGCTCTCTCAGACACATCCAGGAGTGCAGGTACAAGGTGCTCTCCTACTTTTATGTCCCACTCCATTTCACACAATTGACCAAGCACTGGAATATATAATGCATGGCCTGAATCTACACTGAAAGGGTAAGAGCTAAATGCTTCACTATGCCAGGAGCTCGGGTTGTTATTTTATGTGAAGGAGAAACAACAGCTCTGTCCTTCTCTCAGGAGCTAAGGTACTTGAGTCTGATCATTGCTTTTCACAACAGACCAACACAATTTTTAAATATTATTAGCCAGCACAATAAACACCTAGTCCTTGCACCTGATAAAAGCCAGACAAGTACCATCAGTACTCAAGGACACACTTTCTAGTGAGCAGCTGCCAGTCCCTACGACACAGCCAGGGATGCAGCCTCCAGCCCAGCACCTGCTGCACCCAAAGGTGCCTTCAAGGGGCAGGATTACCTGCACAAAGGCAGGAGCATCACATCAGCATCAGTGATTTCTGTACAGCTGACACACTTCACTGCAGGCTTACACCGTACCTGGGTCTACACAAAAATCAGCTAGAGATGGCCTTTGCTTTCCTGAAGACCTGTACTTTTGCTTTCATCTTCTCTCTCTAATTAGGAAGTGCAGCTGATGACTTTGACTATCTTGGCTGTCTTTGAAAACATTTTCCCCCTCCACCTCACCCTCCAGTCATGCTCTTTTTTTGACACTTGACAGCAGCTGTTCTGTATCACTGGACATGCTTGAATCAGAGGGCAAAATATTCCTTATAAAAGAAAAAGGAAGAGAGGGAATAAGTGTGCAAATAGCAAGCCCAAACACAAACAGATTTACGGCAAATTCCAATATAATGTGTCAGCACTGCTAAACTCCCACTATTATATCTGCACATTTGTAATGAGGAAATACAAACAAGAAATTAGACTAGAGGCTCCAAGCTGTTGCATAGTAAAGGAGATATCTTGCTATCACCTTATTTTGTATGTGTCTTAACCTGCACTTCCAATTTTATTGCTTTGGTGGAAAAATTACATAACACACAAAAAAAATCTTGCTGTCTTTGGCCTAAAGACATTGTGGAAATAATCACCAAAATTGCTTGCAAGCTAAAGCTATGATTGGAAAATACAAAAAAATAGACAAACAAGATTTTTTTTTCAGGTGGGAGATGCCATTAAATCATGGCAATATTTATATTCCCCCAGTGTATATTATTTTCTTAGAGTTTAGAAAGCATACACAAGCAAATACAATTACTGCATTTCAGACAGTTTCAAGTTGCTGGATACTGCACTAAGCAGTGACAGCACTGTGCTCCTCTTAGTTTCACTCTCAGCAATTGAGAAACAGGTACTTCCAGCTCGTAAAACTGGTCATGCAATCGAAGCTGCTTCACAGAAACCTAGTCAAGCAAAAATCACATGACTAGCCAGAAAACACAAACATTGCCACTGAGGGAAAACAAAAGAGAAATATTTGTTGCTTTAAATTATTTTTAAGAGCTTATTTCCATTTTATAGATTTTTTTAAAAAATATGTAAAAATACTTTAACATTTTAAAATTTAAATTATCATTGAACAATGTGAAGCAGAAGGAACTCTTACATACTAGTTCTTTCTTTAAGGTAGAAAAAAGATTTTTGCACCTTCTTTATGTACTCATCTTATTTACCATCTCTCTCTCTGGCTGATATTTCTAACCTTGAAGAACTGAAAAGAAATGAACAGGCTGGACTTCCAGCGTTTCATCACATCTATTAAAAGCCACTCTGATATGCAGAGGTAAACAATAAAGAAAAAAGCTTAAAATTCAAATATATATTAAAAAATATATTAAACCTCTTATCAACTTTTCTCCACAATCAGTAGTAACAGCAGAGGTAATTCAATATCATACATTCCCTGCTGCTGGAATTCACTTGAATCAATATACTTACAGGGGCAGAAAAATACCAAATGTGACATCTATTGAATTCATTACTCAGGAATTCTGGTTTCTATTATGTAACTAATCTTATGCACATGAAATAACTGATTGTTTATAATTGCAGCCTTCACATTATTAGTCTTTTGAAGAATACAAATTATAGAGTTTAATATAAATAACCTTTGAATATCCATTGGTGTCTATTGGCAGCTGCATAATATATTGCCTAAAAGCTTCAAAACAAAAAACTTATTCTCGATGACTTCCATGAGCTCCTATGTCATCAATTTACAAACAGGTTTGTCGCATAATTAATACCATCAATTTACAGCTGCCCTGAGGATAGTAACTTAAATTACATTAATAATTGTTTTCATTACCACAGCTTCTGCAGTCCTTGCTTGTAGAGCCCATTTTTATTGTCTTGGTTACCTCATGAACACAAACGAACACTTCTATTTAATCTCTCATATGCTCTATATGCATTCAGCATGCTGCCTATTTTGTAATTTAAATAGAGGTTCCATTGTCAATGATTGCTTCTCAGGACTTCCTTCTGGAATACAGATTGCTAAAGTGAAATTCAATATGCTGGTTCACGTTACCACTTCTTCCACTGATTTGTTAATGTTAAGTCATTCCATTAATAAAACAACACCCTGAGGAAAGCTCATTCTTGAAAGATCTAGTTCTTCCTTTGAAGATATTTATTCGTTTAAAGGACAGAAAAGGAAATTATGAGTAAACAATAGCAAAATAACAAGCGTGTACATCATGAAATAGAAATACGTTGACTGAAGCACTATTTTGGTCAGAGCACTAATTCACATGCCCACAATTCCTGAGTGATAAATATAGCTCTGACACTCAGAGAGAGCACAGCTAACACCATTCCCCCAGCCAGGGAGAGGGGCCATCCAAAAACACAGCCCGAGTTCTGTAATCTCTCCTTAAATTCCTTTTCTATGTCCAAACTATAAAGAGACATTTTCTCCTCCTCAAAACAGAGAAAAATCTAGTCAGATGGAATTACCAGTGAATGAGATATAAGAATCTTCAGCCTATCTTCATATCCTGACTCATTATAGCTATCAAAGTAACCTAATATGGATTAGCTGTTTATTGTGTAATATGAGCTATGGCTTTTCTAAAACCTTTTACAAACAGCAGCAGATGATCATATGAACACCAACTTTCTTTCTGTGCAACTTCAGAGGAAAAAGCTAAACCCATTCCAAAAGTCCAGAATGAAATTACAGTCAAGATGAAGTTTGTGCCAAAGTTCCCAATGGCAGCTGTGGTCCAGAAGCTTCCCCAAGCTTTACGATGTGCCCATTTTATCACCTTCAGCAAATCATTTGTGCTTCTTTCATTTCATCAACACACACTCAAATGCAGACAAGTATCTTTTGAAAATTAATATGGGATGTGTGTAAAGCACTAGAAAGAGCAAATGAATAATAGTAGAAAATTTCAATCTATTATTCAAAATGCAGAAGCTGATTCAGATTAAGTGGTTTTTTCCAAACACCATTTTAATTAGCTCTTCACCCCAGCAGATTTTATAAAACAGTAATTGCTCTTTGATACTGTTCTACACATATGCAGGTAAATCTGATGAAAAGTAAGTAAAAATAACATTTAATTTCCTCCTTTTGCTAAGGGCAAGTAAAATACCTTGCCTGTTATGCTTATTTGACTGCATTAAATGCAGTGTGGCTAAATGGTCATAAAATATTAGACCCTAAGATGACCTGGGTCTTTAAATCATATTTATATTACCACTGACACCCTTAAATGGCTTATTTGCTTCCAGTCTCCAAAACTTCTTAAGAAGCAACATCTCCTAAGTTAAAATACTGTGTTGTAACATCCCAAGCTCCTCTAGTCCATCACCCATGTACCAAACCACAGCTAGGTTGTCCCACAGCCAGTCTGCCCCTAGCTTCTCTCTCAGCAGGTAATCACCACTTCCTTCTGGCTGTCCTGTGTTCATTTTGCTGTGTGGATCAACCAGAAATTAAGCTGTGATATTGTTGCTGATTTTGCACTAGTGTGGCCAGGCTTGCCATCTGGCTTTCCATAGAAGGCAGTCAAGGACTGACAAAAGTAGACTGAAAAAGTTTGAAGGCAAAAGAAAATTTTTTAAAAGTCAAAACAAAACAAAAAACTGGTGCTATCTAACATGCACATGGATTGTTTATCAAATATTTTTATATTGTTCATTGTCAGAAGACTTCTTGACCACATCAAATCCAGGGCCCGCAGATAAAGAAAACTGGACTCCTTACGAGGTCATAGGACTTATGCCTTCATATGTAGAGCATTCATACCAGCACACTGACAGATAAATTTAAAAACTGATAATACATTATATATGCTTATGCAATGTCACGATACTTCTGCCCAACAAAAAAGGCTGCACACTGGTTAGTCACATTAGCGTAGCAGTGAGGCAAAACAGATCATGATTTTCCAGTCCATTTTTGAACAATTCCAACTTGATAACTTGGTGAGAAATTGAAAATTAGAATTTATTCTTTGTCCTGTAAGTTTCTTGCAATTTCAGCCCTGTAAGAGAGTCCCAAAATGCTGCTGTCACCCTCACAGCAACCTTAAAGCACGTTCTCATTAATCTATATGACATAATTCCCCTCACTGTGTTTTCCCAAAAGCTGTGCCTATCAATAAAAGGGTGTTGTTTTCAAATCAAGCAGTGGGTGGATAAATAAATCCCTCCTTACATCTGTCAGAGCTGAGACATCAGTCTTGTGGATGATGTTAGCAAGGAACTTCAATAGTATCACAGATCGGCCATTTGCCTTTGGTGTCACGAAATGTCTGAGTGGTTGAGGGCCAGAGGGGTTTCAGCCAGAGCTGCTCCCTCCCCACAGAGCTGAGGCTCACGTGTGGTGACATTCTGCCACCACACACTGAGCACTGCCAGTCCTGCCTATGACACCAGAGGAGAACCAAGCCCAGTGGTGCTGCCACCACAGATGAGCATTTCTGCCACTCTCCTTTCAAAAACACATTGCAGAGCAAGCTTGGTAACACACCAGTGACATTGTTGCAAGCAATGCATTTTGGAAGCAGGTCGTGCCCAGCATCACAGCTGTGCCTGCACATACCCCTGCATGTGTTTGAAACTACACCTTTTTATTGACAGAATGACAGAATAGTCTAAGTTGGAAAGTACCCATAAGGATCAATGAGTCCAACACGTTTTTTGTGTTGTGAGTGGCCAGGGATTGAACCCACAACCTTGGCCCTATTAGCACATGCTTTAACCAATTGAGCTAATCTCCTAGCAGACCATTAGTTTTGTACAATGGATTAACTACAGAGTGACTCCAGAAAAAGGATATATATGTGCTAATACTACATGTCATGCTATCATAGCTTGAAGGCTTTTGAAGAAAAACAAGGGATTTTAAAAGATGCTTCCAAAAGTACAAGGACAAGATAATAGCAGAAGCCTTGAAAGTGCAAGTGTGGAATAAGAGCCTTAGGGTTACAAGCACAAATCATTCATCATAAGTTATTACTCACTACAGGAATGCAGGAAACCTTGTGTGCTGGTATTAAGGATAACAAAGCAAGCAAAGAACCAGTATCTGGCATGCATAAAACATATCAAACACCATCAAATTCAGATATGTGCTGGCTGATGAAGGAGGAACAAGTAAATTGTTAACAAAGTGGGCCCAAAAGCACAGGGTAAGCCCCACTACCATCATCCACCTTCCTGCAAACACCTGGAGATGCTGGCAGCTTCCACAACAATACATAGAAAATAAAAGTGGTAGAAATGAGAAAGTTGCCTAGGTTGCTTTCAACTGTGAGACCATTGGGAATGAGCTGCAACAATAGGATCATTTGGACTTTAAGTGTGAGTATGTCTGTACCTAGACTACATCATAATGTAAGTCCCACATATGTGAGAGTTTGTGCGCACTTGGGTGAACAGTACAATGAGGAGGGGCTAAGAGAAAACAGATTGAAGAGAGGGTAAGTGTGAGAGGCAGTGCACAAAAGTCTTTCCCAAACAGATAAACTCAGGGGATTAGTTGTCCAGTTGAATACAAAATAAATGATAAATTCAGAATACCAACCATCAGCCCAAGACCACCAGGACACACTGGAATCAGCAATGAACAAGTTGAACCCCCTCCCTGTATCTGCTGCACACAGACAAAGACTGCAGGATAACACATACAGGTCACTTTCCTAGGAGCCAAAGGCACAGTAGTAAATCCTTCTACTTCTGCACAAAGGGCTGTGGCTCCAGCTGGGCATGAGCTAGTGCATGAGGGTTTGAGAAAGCTGCTTCAGTAACCAAACACACCCTGTGAAAAATTATCTGCTTTAATAACAACAGCCTCATTCTCTTAATACCTTGACTAGCAAAAGGGTTCGTACAAATGTTGTTTTTGAGAAGTGTTTGCTTCAACTTGTTCCTGTCAGGGAAAAGGGAATTAATAACATTATAACTCTGTGATTAGACTGCTAATTTTCCAATTAGAGTAACTAGAAATTTTTGCATCTCTATATGTGCTTCTCTAGCTTGCATGAGTTGCACAAGGTATCTGGTCTTACCGCCCCTGGGGTTTGGAAGTGATTTGGATACAGCAGATGGGATTGAGCATTTCCCACCTGTGCAAGGTTTCTGCTCAGTTTTGAAGCACTGCTTTGCTGATTTGCTTAGATGCAACTGAAGGAGGACTGGTACAGCCTCACTTCAGCAGATGAGTTACACTTCAAACTTCTCCAGGTTAACAGCTGTGTGTGAAATCATGGACCCTTATGAGGACATGCTGGATGTCAGGGCTCTCAGTGCTTCGGGGAAAAACCTGCTGTTAGCAAGAGCACTTCAGCAATATTTTGGCAAATACAACATCATTTGTTTCACAACAGCATTTTCTTTGTGTTTCCCCAGGTATAACTCTATCTAAAACACTTCAACACTGTGTGAACACCCCAGGCATCCAAGTGTGACAGGAAGAAATGAACAACCATGGCCCTTTGTATCACAGTCACCTGTTAATTGTAGCATTTACTCTAAGAAAAATTGTCCTTAAACCCAAAGAACTACAGCTTCAGGTTCAAATTCATTCTCACTGCCAAAACCTTTAGCAAAGAAAATTCTTTTCAGGATAGGATACAAGACAGTTTCCAACACTCCTCCCTCAGAGACTGCAGCTCCCTCTGTAAGATTTAATGTGCCCATTCCCATGCCCCAGGTTAACAGATCCTGTCATTACCTCCTGCCCCGACAGAACCAACCAGCTCCACCTGCTCTCATCGAAACACCAAAATGCAGTGACATGCTCATACACAACCTGCAGCTACTACATGCATGTCTCCACTAGCAGCTGATTTTGATTTTCTGATTTCCTAAAAGTTTCCTTTCCCTCCAATATTCCTCTTTTATTACTGCTGTCTGTTCTTAGCTAAAGAAAACTTGTTAAAAGTACATTTAAGTTTTTGATGGCTTTTTCAGTTTCATTTTTATTTTAGTTTATTAAAATATTTTAATTTATTAAAGTGTTTTCATTTTTTAAAACTGTAGAAAAAAAGGGATTTTGAGAGTTAAAATGTTTTGGACAAATTTTATTTAACTGGAAAGTAAATATTCATTTAAAAATAGTTGATCTGGCAGGAGGAAAGTAAAGGCTGATGTGATTTGCTTCTGGCAGTACAGATTCTTTCCTGTGTTTGGACTCTTCTATAACTATTATCTTAAAATAAGAATCACATCTTCAATAGGTATCTCCTATCCCAAACTGCTACAACTTGTGTCTGGGCACTGGTACTGCTGAGGAACTATATTTTTGGAGCAGGGATCCAAAGAATATTTATAAAGAGTTGTGTTAAATTTTCAAAAGGGCATACAGCTGCCACCCACATGCCAATGACAGATAATAGCACATCTTTCATGCTTTGGTGTTATCTCACTAAATGATCGTGACACACTCTCAAATATGTTTTCCAAGATTCAAAAAGCCATCTGGCCTCTGGATTTAACAAGCTTTTTTATCAACCAGAAAAAGGTATTTTGAAAAAAGAAAAGCAATGCTGTCATAGATTTCAACACAGGGAAATAAAAAACTTAGTCTTTATCTACTCCATATATGATCAGACTGAGGGCTTCTAGTTAATCTGACATCATTTTTTTCTACTGTCATTTCAGCAGACAGCAGTGAAAGTCTTGTAATATCAGCTAGCCCATATTCCTCAGCTCTCTTCCATAAAGAAGAGAACAGAGTTCTCATTGATGGTACATTAGGGATACCCAGAGTACTTTGGAAATATCTGCTGCTAAATTTTCAACTTTGAAACAAAGCACACATAGGAGAAGGCAGTTACTATTTTAATCTCTAAGAAATTGATTATTTCATCTTGTATTATCAGCAATAGGCTTCCCATCAGAAGCTGCATCCTTTACAGTCATCTGTGCCAGGCATTTAACGAATCATCAATACAAGCTCATCTACAAGCATTCTTACCTGTTCCCTATTAATAAAACTCAGAGGGTTGATAATTCAGATGCCTCCTTCTGCTGACTGCTGCCTGTAGTACGTAGAGCACAGTTGGAAGATAAATAAAAAACGAACATTAAAAAAGCAGCAACAGAATGTCTATGATAAAACTGAAGAAGAGGTCATATTTTCCCCTTCTCAGCAAGGATTTTCAGAGGTCCTTTTAATGAGCTATTTTCTGAGTAGGTCTGTGTGGGCCCAGAAGAATGCTGGCTACAAAGAGTAATTATTCTGGCACTCAGCTACTAGCAAACAATAAGGTAAAGCTGAATGCCTGTTTGCTTCTTCTGCACGTTCACAGGAGGGCACAATAATAAACTTAGAATCTAGTTTTCTTCTCTGTTTTAATCATTTAAAAGCAGCTGTCATTAAACATTTAACTTGAGCTTTCCCAGATATCAAGAATACTGCATGTTTGACAGTGCTAGGGTCATTTTCATATGACTTTATCTGTTGGGAAGAATAGTTATACTTGTTCCAATTAAATAACTTTATTTTTACTTATTAAATAATTTTACATTATATAGATACAAACTTGACTTTGTCTCATTAAAAAAAAAAAAATTACTTTTCCACTCTGGCATAATAATTCACTAAATACAGTCATGTACCATTCCTCAGATATTTTAGAGTGTAGGAGAAAGAATAGAAGAACTGTAGGAGAACAGCAGACTGTACATTTTGCACCAAGAACAAGCATAATTTCTTTAGACAACAAATCTGGGAAGTGAGAAAACACTTCATGACCAATTATGCTACTAATGTCAGGGTTCTAAAGAAGAGTCTCACAAATTTAAGCAAAACCCTGCCAGTGTTATAAAGAATACTTTGGACTTTCAGTTGAAAATGTGTAAATAACACTCCTTCTGTAGATGCTATGAACTAACTAAAAGGATCAGAGGCTCAAAGTATTATAAAAAAGGGGAGGAGACCTAATTGAAATTAACAAAAATCCACATGCTGTCTACAGATACTTTCTTCAGAAGTTCCCAATATTAGAATACATGTGACAATACAATTGAAAACACTTTTGCAGGTAGTAAGAAACAATGTAGTTTCAGCACTTAATTCCTATGTATTTGTATTGTCATGTTGTATCTTTATTCTAGGAAATTGGAGGAAGGCATGAATGTAATAATCATAGCTTTAGATTAAAGAAGCAATTGAATTAATTTACTGACAGAACTACAATATCAGAGCTTCTATATTTTTTTTGTCACCTTAAAACAGTTCAAAGCCTGTATTTCCTATAATACCCCAAAATAAACTCAGTACAATCAAGGTTGACCCTGGCAGTAATTCCAGTATATTTCATAAGATTCTTAAACCACCCTCATCAGCAGGGAGAACTGAACTGACTACCCTCAAGCTGTGCATTAAATGATATTCCTGACATACATTACATAGGATGGCTTCTGTCCCTCCTCCTGTAAAGGACATTTAGCATTTTGATGATGTTAGGAGCGTTCATAAGTCAAGGTTCTCTTGTGCTGTGTTTTCTATTAGCTAAAGACACATGCCCTCTTCTCCAAACTCTAGGCTTTAGAGCCCAAAATTTTGCAGCCATTTAAGGAGACCTTTGCTCCTTTTGCCTTACTGGGAGATGAATCGGCAATCTCCCAAAAGCAGAGCTGACAGATTCAGGGAAAACATCCCTTGCTTACTGCAGTGCTCTAAAATGCCTGTATTTAGGAGAATCCTACAAGATTTCAGAAGAAATTGTGACCTTTTTTTTAAATTTTAATTTTTATTATAACTTCAGACCATTTTTTCTTAAGCTTACTTGAAATAAGTCAAATTAAACCCAAGAATTGAGTGAAAAGAAGTATGATTCTGAGTTTCTGAACTTGGTCTGTGCTTTGAAAGGGGAAGAAATATATCTTGGATGAAGATTGAAACTGAAATTCAAATTAAGTAAAATAGGAGGTTAATATAAAGTTTAAAAAAGTGAAAGCATTTCAGTTATCAGTTTGTTAGTTTGAGATATCAGTCATAGTTTTAATTTTCAAGAGCAGGGATCATTAAATCAGACATCAAATTTATATCCTTCATTTAAATTCAACAGAAAAGACCCTATAACTCATGCATTACTTTTTCATCCAATGTTTTGACAAGCTAGAAGATTTACAGATAATAAACAGATTTGGACTTAATAAAAGTCCTTGTTCTGCATCAGCAAATGACTCTTGCAAGTATTCTTTATCCCAGAGATTATGTGTCCTGTGAACAATATTAAGAAATGACAAGCATTTTTAATAAAGCCCTCCTATCTGCCTGCACAAGGCACCATGCAATCTGTGAAAGGTTCATAATCACTGTCTTCTGAACAGCTTAATTTATTTACATAACACAGAAGCATATCTAGTCTCAAATTAAAAAAAAAAAAAAAAACCTCTAAAACTCTAGGTCATGTATCAAGACCATCCTAACAGCAATGTATTGGCAATACAATAAAATTTTAATTATGCACACTTTTCACTAAATGTTTGGATTACTTTAAAATATTCTAAACTCGGTTTTTACCAAAAAAAGGCACTGCTGTACTATTTATGTCAAATTCTTTTTTCACAGCATTGGACTTTATGTTCCTCTTGACTACAGCTCTTTCCTCAGGAAAAAAGTGATGAGGAGCTCAGTCTTGCCACAGCTATCCAGGTAAGGTTTTGATTACAGCAGAGACTACAGGTCAAGGGGAGAGCTCAGGCACCCAACAAAAGCAAAAGGCAGACACCTACAAGCCCAGTCCTCTCCCCTAAAACACCCATTCTCTGACTCTTAAAGCAAGTGTAATCACTGATGTGTTCTCCCAAAAAGTTGTACCCTCATGCAGTATTTGCCTCACAGCTCCAGTCTCTGACTTTGCATCTGCCCTGGCTATTAGGTCTTGTTTGTTAACTAGCCAGAAATCAGCATGAAGAAAAGAATTTAAAAGTTAAGGAAATCAATGAAGTTGTTTTTGGAAGTAACTTAAAAGCTCTCTCGTACCAAAAAAAATACTTTTTCTCTGCTTTCCAAGAAAGATTATTTTAGAAAATTACCAAATATACTGGTAGATTATGAAATTCCATTAATTTAAAAGATTGCCTTTAATTTCAGTAGAAGTCAGATGCTGTGTTTTGTTGCATGTTGCCTCAACAAACTCTATATTGTCATTGTACATAGGAGATCCCATCTCCTTTGCAGTTCTGCAGTGCACCAGGAATTTTTCATTTAAGTATTTTCTTCCACATTAAAAAAGTCAGTTTGCTTGAATAAAACCTTTTAACAGAACATATTTGGCTTCATTATTTTTTTCCGGATAGTGCCTTGAATCCAGGAGGAAGCACCAGAATGGAGAGACAGAACTGCTTTTGAATGTTTCTCTGAATGACAAGAATAAACTCACCCCACGTTTCCTACAGTGCTGATGAATGACCCAGCTGCCAGACTATTTTCAGATGTCTCTTTCTCAGATGTGTTTTTCAGCATAAGAGGAAGACCTCTGAAGAGGTCTTCCATCATTAGCATCAGAAAACAGATTGCCAAAGGTTGAAACCTTCCTTCTGATAAAATCTTTCCCTAGTCAGAATTGTCAGACATGGTTATTGAATGTTATAATGGTGTTACAACCTTCCAGAGATGGGGAAGCATTTGACTTAAAAATCCTGACACTAAGGACTTGGAAGAAGGATTTGTGGAGCAAGAAAGGAGCTTTAGGTAACTGTGAGGTGACAGATTTTGTTTGGCAGCACTCACTGGAACCTGCCTTTTGCCTGCAAGCAGCCAAGAGCCACTGCAGCACCTCATGGTCACGAAAAAGCCAGAAGGCTGCAGGTGAAGGATCTGCACATCTGATCTGCCATCAGCCTTTATTCTTCTTCCAAAACAATGCATATGAGAAATGCACATGGTCACAGATTTGAAGCAATTGGCAGACATTTTTGTTTGGCTCTTCACTAATGCTAAATAAACACAAGATTTAAGGCTGTACTGACCCACAGCTGTCCTTGGCAAAATTCAACAGCAAAAAAGGTTTATGGAGAGCGATTTGTGCTACAAAAACAAAATCAGGTCTGTTTAAGAACTCCTTGTCTGCTACATAGGACACAAACTATCTCTTAGTCATTGCATTTTCACTCCAATTTACTAGAACCTCAAACATTCAATAGAGCATTCGGGATTAAGAGGCTTTGGCATGGCTTCTGTAGAAAGTGCGTGTCTTTGTGCGTGTGTGTGTTCAGACAAAATACAGGAGAATGTTATGTGGGTGGAGGTGAAGTGTCAAGAATTTGGGATTTGCTTCTGCAAATGGCTAGATCAGCAGACTATATGCTTCTCCTATTACAATACACTAGGCCTTGCTCACATGAAATTCTACAGTTCAATAGATTATTTTTTTTAATTAAAAAAATTATACTTGAGCAAGATTTTATGATGGTTTGGAGATTGCATCAAAATAAAAATAAAACAGGCTTTCATACATTTGCACCTGCTACTTAAAGGTCTTCATTTAAGTAGACCTTTCCATGAAGACTAATGAAAGGAACAGTTCCGTAAGAATTATGCCGTATCACTTCAGAAGACCAAATTCTAAACTATCACCTTGTTTCAACCCTAAAATTACCCATGCAGCACACTTCAGAAGTTGTTTTCTCATCCAAACTTAGTTATCTCTCTTGGAACATGTGCATCTGATTGCAAGACTATTTTTAAAGGTTATTATATGTCAGTGGAGCTACAGATAGTGAATCAATCATCTAGGGACTGCTGGACATCCACAAAATGCAAAATAAAAAAAAATACTGTGGTGAAAATGGATTTATTTAAATAGCCTACCATTACTTCTTCCCTGGGTAGCATGAGAATGTGTCTCTGCTAACAGGGAATAACTTACTTGAATGTGTAAGTCAAGCATTTGCAGTCATATGGCCTTTCATACCTGGTAAAACAAGCTTGAAACATCCTCAAAAACTCTTCTACAGTGTTTTTTAGTCAGCAACATTGAATTCTACATCACTTCTAAGATTTTTTTTTGGTCTCTTTTTTATTTCTTTGCTGTTTGTCACCACTTAAAAACATCTGTTACACAAATATACACTTGGAAAGTATATTCTGTGAAAGAATTCTTATACACTGCATCCATCATTGCAACTGATCAGTTAGATAAACCCCCTGGTAAAGCTTCATGTTTCTTCTCTGTTCACATTGACTGCACACTTTTCCAGGAATTTTAAAAATGCACTCACTAAATTATCAAACACAACTTCTGACAGCCTAATGACAGCTAGTTCAATGCAAAAGCTTTTTCACTATTATTAATATTATAAAATGACAATATAATTATTGAAAAATGAAATCTAAAATAAAATAAAATAGAGGCACGACACCTTTGAAGAATATGAGAAGAATGTAATTTACTCATGCAGCAGCAAAGGAAGGTGCACAAAAAAGTCACCAAGAATTGGTTTGCTGTTAGATTTTGACATCAAATGTAAGAGATTTTCAAACACAAGAATTCTGTTCAGAATGCAGAGAACCATTAAAAGCTTCTTGAAATTTTCTGAGGAAAATTGAATCATTGGGGGGGCGGGGGGCAGCCAATAATCAGAATATTTAAAGGGAAAAAAAGTTAAAATATTAGGTTAGTAAAAGGTAACAAAGAGGGATTCATTTAACAAATACACAGAAATTCCACCAAAAAACCACATCCATATAAATAATTAATATTTAGGGCAGTGCAGAAGCAGCTAAGGATTAGCTGTTGATCAGGACATTCCCATTTCCATGGGAATGGAAAGGACAATTTAGGTCCCCTGCTCTGGCCCAGTGAATATTCAATTAGTTAAACAACATGAAAGACTTTCATTAGGAGAAACTCACTGACATACTCTGTGCCTAATGATGAAGTATTGTAATTGCCTGGCAAATGGAGAGATGTGAGCTCAGCTCACAGCGCTGGCCCCTCTCTCCCACTGCTCTCTAGGTGTCAGCTCTCAGGCACAGCCGGAGACAGGACACTGCACAGCTGGCACTCTGGCTGATCCAGTGTGGCAGTTTTGATAGCCTCATTCTCGTAACAAACTGATACCTAGTTTAGAGCCTAAATTTGGAAAGAGCCGCAGCTGAGAATGCCGAGCACGGCGAGCTGCTCCCCCGTGGCTCCGGGTCAGATCCTTACCGCTTCCAAGGGCCGCGGCTCGGGCGCTTTTCTACAGTCGGCTTTTCCTGATGGCTCCCCGAGGCAGAGTCACAAATCTAGGGTCACAACTTTCTTGGGTGATTACTACAAATAAATCCAAATCATCCCTTCCTAAGCTCCAGAGCTCGGGAGACCTGAGCCAGTCTGGGTCACCAGCCGCGCAAATACAGGCTAATTGTGTAACACCTAATTTAATAAGCAGAGCACAGCTCTGTGCTAGCCAAATGACTCATCCTCCACACCAAAGTGGCTCCCATCCAGATGGTCGCAGCATGGTGGTGCTTCCTTTCCTTCAAGCATGGTCCTCCAAGCTTTAGAGGGGATGTGCCTGTGTGCATGGACAAAACGCTGCACAGCACCTGCAGATGAGTCCTGCAAAGGCAACACGGGACTAAGAGTCACTGGGGTACCACCTCTCATGTCTCACAGGTTCCAGTAAGAAACTCTCAGCTCCGACAAAAGATCTTTTTTGCCCAAATGTGCACTGCTGAGCTGTTTGTGCCCTAGACAAAACCCCACACTTGCTGTACCCTTCCATAGTACCTACATGGTGAAAATAAAAGTCTATGGCCAAATCAACTCCAGTGAGATCTAGAGTGCTAAGTCATCATGAACTTGTGCAAGCAAACGCCTCACAGCTCAGGTTCCCACCACCCATCCAGAGTCCATGCCAGTTATATCACCCTGAAATTCCTGTACTTTGGAGGGTTATGTAATTTGCAGCACGTTGTTTTCCAGAGTACATCCACTAGACCAGCCTAGTATTTTGATACCAGTCATTCCCATTCAGAAATTAGCAACCTCTAATCATCTTTAAATTGCAATCAAATGATTGGCACATCTTAAAGACGCATCAATCATTACATAAGTAATAGTAAAATTCCATTTTTAACAGAAAAAGTATGCTGTTCCAGACATCAAATTTTGATGGAAATATCAAAAATAGATTTGTATTCTGAAAAAAAAAATCTTTGAATGACATTGAATCTGTTCACTTCTTGAATTGCTAGCAACAAAATTAATTGTATGACAGCCTCTCATATGAAAATGTTACCTATAAGCATTTCATATTCAAACCAATAAATACTATCTTTGTCACCAGGGGGAAAAAAAGGCACAAAAATAACTACTGCCTTCTGAAGGAGATATTAAGGGCAATGCTAACAAGTAAACTGAAGCAATACACAATAATACTCCTGCCAAGGAATGTCATGACAAAATCAATATGATATATATGTCAATACATGCCAATGTTATTTTAACATCAAATCAGAGTCCTAGGTCAATGTTTTGCATAGCTGGTGATAAAAGTGACACTGGTAATAGCAGTAATACTTATCAAGATGTGTTATGTCAGCTTCCTTCTGTTCCTGTCAACAGTGAAACGTATAGTGATAATGCACTACATATGCTACCCACCTCTCTCTGCCAGCATCAACCTAACTTATGCCAAATCTTTCTAGAAACACTAATCAACATGCCCTGCTACAGAGAGCTGAGATACTGAGGCTGTCTAATTTAAGATGCTGATGAATAAGTAATAAACTTTCAAGCATTACAAGCAAACTAAGGTTCTGCCAATGTAGATACTATAAAGGGCTGGCAGTGATTGCAGTCGAATATTCTAATAGCTTTTATATTATGAAAATATTTCATTCTTTTAGTACCACATATACCATCTAGTAATACAATAATGGCAGTATAATAGAAATTCTGATTACCTACAGAAGACCTAGAAATAATTTTACCCGTTTTCTCCCAGTGAAGATTTTATTAAAGACCACAGCACACACATATGCAAGACATACAGTGCTTTTTCCACTGTCAATAAAGGAGACAAAAAAACTTTCTAAGCACCATTTTAGCCTAACTACTGCTTTCCAGCCTTCATAAAATAAAAATATCCCTTAGAAACACTCATATGCATGACAGAAGCTTTTCTGGGCCCAAGTATCACTTTCAGGAAAGACTAATCTCTAAATCTCTAGCTACTTGGGACTGGCCCTTTGTAGCTCATTCCCACTTGCACATGCTCTAGTGAACACTGTCTGCAGTGGTGGCAGCAGATGCTCAGGTCACAGCCACTGACCAGCATGTCCATGGCTCACGTGTCCCCCTGTCACCAAAGGGGGACAACGTAGTGTTGTATCTGCCCAAACCAATTAACGAGTGCTGAGATGGGGAGAGGTGGGATGGAAATTCTGGGACCAGAGGGGCTCCTAAGATTTTCACTCTGAGGTTTTAATTTATTTCAGTGAAGACACATCATCAAATTTTTTCCAGAGTATTTTAATGAAAATGCTTATGTGAGGTCAGTTGTGCTGCTCTTACTTTCTCTAATAGAAAAGAAAGCACAGGGTGGACTTGGGTTACATTCTGTCATGGAAACCTCGTCAAATCCTGCACTAGATCCTCCCAAAACATGAGACAGAAGGCCACACCATTAACAAGGCTAGATATTACTACTGTGCAAAGTTCAGAATTAAATGTAAAATATACATTATATCTTACTCCTTATGAGTCTCCAGAATAACAAACTTTTTTGCTATTATTCTTTTTGGCTTAAATATCCATCTCATTAAGCAAGACACATGACAGGGACTAAAATATTTGAAGAATCACTTACAAAAAATGCTAACAACATTATTACTTCATAAATTTTATGCTTTAAAGGGTTTAAATGCTGTCAACTTGGAAAATATTTCCTCTTTTCTGTCCAAATTCAGGAGCAGTATATCTTGTATGACTGAAAGTGCACCATAAATATTATAGATGGTCAGAAGCCATGTATTAGTTTGTCAGATTTTAAAATGGCTTCTAAACAACCAAAAAAACCTTCTTTTTTATATGAACAAATTACATCAGTAATCTTTGTAGTAAGCACCACCTGAGAAAGAAGATTTTACATTTACAGTAATTAGCAAGAGGTTAATCTCCATCAGTCAACTGCAACTGTAATAAAATACACTGAGAGCCCTTGAGCTTATGGTGTGCAATTCTACAAAAGCAATTAAATTTCTTTGCCTGTTATGGAAGTAAAGTTTTTTTATGACAGCCAGCCAAGTTCATTTCTAGTGATAGAGAAAACCACTATAAAGGCAATAGTCTCAGGATCTATCTGTTATCTCCAAAAAGAATCAATTTCACGCTTCAATGTACATAAATGTGTATAAATATCACTGAACCTTGTCAAATTCTCTAAAAGCATTCCCAAAAATTCACCTAATTCTCTAAAAGCATTCCCAAAAAACATACTTGATCCATGCAGTAAGTACCACAATGAAAGACAATATTAAATTAAACCAAATAGCCTTAAAATTGACAAGGACATAACACTGAGGAAAGGGAAAGCTAATGAGACCATATTCTTTAATACAGTCCCCACAACTTGTAGGCAAATCCTAAACTATACCTCAAATGTGGCAAAGTAGCATCATATAAACCATTGCAGGTCTCTTCTTTTTCTTTAAAGCTGTCTAGATATGTTGGTATAGTAAGCAAAACAAAAAAATATCTGACAACACTGTGCCTACGAGAAAGCATTACAATAAAGATGGAGCAAAGTTTATATAGAGCTAAAATTGTACAATAGTAAAGAATGAATCCTGCAGCTTTAGGATAGCATAAAAAATCTGAAGAATCTGAGGAGGAGTTCATTAAAGAGGTAAAACTCATCTGAAGGTGTATTAAGGGACAGTGGGTTTCTTCTTCAGCTGATGTGAACTGCCAGCACTCCCTGTATCTCCCTTTGGCTTCCCTGGTCCACATCACAGAACCAGTGGGGGAAAAAAAACCGAGCAGGAAGATACATTCAGCTGGGGATCAGGAAACATTTTCCAGTGCCATCTAGCACTGTGAAACAACCTCTCAGGACAGTAATGCAAATTCTGGGCCAAACTTCAACAATCAGGCTTTTAGTAGCACAGAAAAACAGACAAGGCTCAAAAAAGTATATCTTACATAAAATATTATCTAATATTATCATCAATCTATAGTAAGGACTATAATTTATTTGTTAGACTGTATGCCATTAGCATATAACCCATTTCTAAATACCTTCCTAAATATTGCTTAGCATCTAATTTGTATAGTCCATAAGCTATTTATAAGTTGTTTGATTTTATAAGGCATTTGTTTCAATTTCAAATATTCTTTCAATTACACTAGGAAGAGGCTGGCAATAGAGAGATGTTTACACTACCAAACAAGTGCAGGTGTGTAATATAAGCAGTTGTTTTTCCTTTTCAAACCAGCTTTCTGAATAAAGTCTGCCTGAAGAAACTTAAACCCATGTATTCCCCAACCACCAGGCAAGAGGCCACTCTTGCAAGAGGTAATGCTCATTCCCTCTTCTATTACACTGCTTTATATTCAGAAACTATTCAGTATTTATGATTGGTTATTTCCCAACAATAATAAAGGGACATTATTGATAGAGGATGAGACCTGGGGGCTGAGATGCATCTTAAGGTTGGTTTAAAGAAATTATTTAAAGTATTTATTAAAAATTATTTAAATGATTTATTGGATGCTAGAAGCACCCACATTGCCCTGGCCCATCCAGTAGGATGCCTTCTAAAAGAGGACAATTATTATTCTATCCCCTTTCCTTTTGTATTAAACAGAAATGACCACCCTGTGGATCTCTGTCAGGTGAGGGGGGCTGAGATCAAATTCATAGGATCAAAGGACTTATCAAAATAACTTCTGCTTTCTGCATTTGTGATAGAGATTTGGTTACAGAGCAGCACCAAAACACTCAGAAAATACTGTAAAATGAAGCCATTGAAGCTGAAATGGATATGCTTGAGAAATTTTCATATAAGAAAACCTAGAAAGACCATGACTTGAAGGGAATTAAAACTCATTTTTCCAGAATTTCAACTGAGATATCTGAATTATGTCTGAATCTTATTCTGGGTGGGAAAAGCTTTTTATCTCAGGTCCTGGAAAAGGACTTCTTCCTTGCCCTGCACTGTAGTAAGCTAGCTGGCAAATATAGTCAGTAAGAGCCATGTAATTTTTCTGTTTTCTGTCATCTCTGGCTCAAGAATTGTGGTATAAATCTGGAAAATAAATAGGAAGAGACCAGATTTGTTTTAGACTAAATGGACTGGAAATAATCTACATGCCATAAAATTGCACTGTCTCTTGGACTAATCTGCATGCCAGAATATTGGAGTGCTCTGTCTCAGTGCTGATATGTTACCCTCTCTCTTAAGACTTACAGTACCTTTAGAACAGCAGGCTTGGTGGTGGGAAGGGAGACAAAACTTAAGATGTCCTTCCAAGACACCCCTCTGGGTCTGTAAATTAAGCAAATGTGGACATCTTTTTATAAATGCTGGGCTGGGGGGGTGGGGTGTACCACAACAAAAAGAAGGCAGCCAGCTACAGGGTCTCATGCATGTTGGGGTCAAGTGGAGGTACAGAATCTTCTAGAGAGCCTGGAATAACTCCACATCAAGTTTCAGTAAAATTTACTTCTTCTTTTTTATTATTTTTTTTTCTTTATTTTTGAGTAGTAAATTCTGATCAAAGCAAACTGAGGCTAACAGTTTTATATATACTTATTTCCATTTCATACTACTCAACTTCAGGCAACTGTTCAGTTAAGCCAGCTTGATTTGAAGAGGCTGCAACCCAGTGAGCAATGTGACTGAGAAAAAGAGCATCAGATCTTTTCCAGCTCTCCTCCAGCCCAACTCCTTGTCTGCAAGACGGATGTTCTTTGCCTCCTTAGTTCAACTGTCCAGATTTTTGCTTTACCTTCAGCAATGTAGAATTTTTCCCTAGAGAATTAAGTTTTCTCTGCACGAAACAGCCCAAGAAAAAGTAATTTTTAAAAACTACTGCCAGTGATTTGTGATTTTAGTCCAATAAGTGCAAGCACAAAGGAAATTAGGTTAATCTGACACCAGGGGCAATGAGTCAGAGTATCTGGTTCAGTCATACAGGTACTAAGTGAGTTTACCTGGTATGGGTACCATGGTCAGTATCTTTGATAAATATAATGGATTTCATTTCTGTCTGTGTCACTACATGTCTATAGGTACATATGTATCACTCCAACAATAACCCTCTCCCTTCCTACAAATGTCCTTCTTTATTTGTAGACAGAGTGTCCTTTGTAAAGTTACTATTGTTTAAATGCGAAAATCTGTTTTGTCTGTAAAGATTTTATATTGCAAGGAATTTTTTCCCTAGAACTGAATTTTTCTGCATTATGATTTTCTAACAGAAATGGAAAGCTAGATGAGAACAATCAACTGGTTCATCTGTTGCTATAATTTCAGTTAATTCTTGCAAGAATTTTTGCAGAGTTCCTGCATAATTTTACTGCTTTAATTTATACTCAACTGAGTATTTACACTGTGAAATTAAGCAGAATTCAAGCAATGGAAGTGGGACATTTCCACATATTTCTGTCTTGCACTTTCATGACAAAGGCATAGAAAACTTCTCTGCAGTCTAAGTGAAGCTTTCATTGATTATTTGAAGCAGATACACTGACTGCATCTCTGATGATCAGTGAATGCATAGTAGTTAAATAATTTCCATCTCCTTCTGACAAATGAATACTGGGTGAAAAGCATTTATTAAGTATATATAAATCATCCCATTAGCAGATTTTTTCCCTCCACATTTCTTAATTCTATTTTCCCCAAACACAATAGAGTTGCCAAGGAAAATACAGATAATTACATTTATCCTACAGCCATTTTTTTCTGCAGGTGTGATTGCCCTGTCTCAGGGTATGCGATGTCCCTTCACAATTTTTACTTTCCTGACTAGTATCCACTAAATCAGAGACCATCCTGAATTCACAAACACAGCAAGGAGAGTAACTTTCCAGGACTATTCTCTTTTACAATTCAATAAAGGAATCTACAAGCCTTGTGGATCAGTCCCACTCCAGTGGTGATGTCTAAATGGCAACATTCCCTATTCAGGAGTGTTATGAAGGAGTTATGGTTATTACAACCTGGAAACTGCTGTACTGAAATTCACATAATTAACAGTATAAATTGATTGCTCTTCTGACCATTTGATCCTTTATTGCTCAAAAGAGAAACACGAGCAGAACCTTGCCCGATGTACCAGAAAGAACATATAGGGTGTAGTAGAATATCAAAAGAGGTTGTGGGGAAAAATAGCTTCAGAAAACATGATGAAAAGACAAGAATGTGTAAGATAATAAATGCCTGACATACTTAACATGCTGAAAATACTCTTCCAGACTGGAATCCCCTTTGCTATCAGTCAAAAACAGTGGTTCTTAATATAGCCTAACACCTTCCACAGGAGTAGGAATGCCAATGGCTGTTTCTTGGGACAGTGCCCAGATTTCAGTCTACATTTTCACTGCATTTTCACTTGTGTATATCTTGAAATTCACATCTGAAGTTTTGGTGTGCCTGCTGATACCTCTGTTCCACAACAAATATAACTCTGAGCAATGAATTAAATGAATTGACAGACAAAAAAAATAGAATTGCAGTAATATGAAAAGCCAAAGTTTCTGCAAACTTAAGGGACATTTCCTATACAGACAGTTAAGGAACCATAGGTATTTACCAAATCTACATGTGAGCTTGTTCAAGGCTCCATTATGGCCAAAGGAGAGAGATTAGACACTTCTTAGAGGGAAAATAGGCATCTAAACTACATCAGAGAATAATGCCCAAGAAGTCCCTACTTCCTTCCGCTGACTGCAACATGAGCCTGGACAACCTCTTCAGATGTAAATGCAGATGTCTAAATGCAGGAGAGATGAATCACAGCCTATTGATTAGCCCTGTTAGCTAAAATAAGAATTTCTAAATTACTGATATTAGGGAATGAAAATCAGGTAATTGAGGCATGGTCAGACTCTGAATTAGTAGGAGAAAAATTACTGTAACCTGGGGTCTACCCACTCTCTCCTCTTCAATTATTTCTGAAGACTAGCAAGTAAAATATTGAAATCTTGTAGGTCTCAAACACCTAGAGCCTGCCTTCCACATCCAAAGTTCATAGCATAGGTCTTGAATAAACTTATAACAGTATTCTGATACTTGCTTTACAATTTCTGTATTGAAATATCATGCTAGCACCTGAAATTTTTGTGGAAATGGATGCTGGAATACCAGAACAATCAAGAAATAGGTCCGAAGGTATTTTTTGGGTTTTTTGAAGAAAGCTTAGTGCTAGAATGCCAGAAAGCACAACTAGGAACTAAATATCATCTGCTGTTAGTTACTGTAACTGCGTAACCAGGCTAAGTCAAATGCTAGAGGTTCTTGAAGCTTACTTAGGTGCCTCAGTCTAGGGTTGTTTACATCTTTGAATAAATTTTTCTCTCATATTTTCCTATTAGAAAATGGGTAAAAGCAAAATACAGTTTCCAATTACCTAGTGGAATCAAACTCTATGGATTCGGCATCAGGAGCAGGAAAGACTTGACATCAGAAGGGCAACATCAATCCCAAGGCAGAGTGTTTGTGCCAATGTTCAGTGTGGCAGCAACAGATTCCTCAGCCATCAGGGAGATCAAATGTTTGGAGTTGATTTAAGATGGCAAGCTCTCAACTAAAGGCACACTACCAAGGCACCTGCAAGCTGAGGCTCACTATCTCCCAGGTGCAGAGACCAGCTCTGCTCTTCCCTTGGCCCTGGGATCATTTCTTGTTCCTCAACACACTGCACACCATGTGCTTGTGATGATAACATTTACCTGCCACCTTGCTTTAGTTAAAGGAGCAAAGTGTTTTTTCACCTTACCTTGCTTTTTCTTTTTTTTTATTTCTTTTTTTTTGTCTGTTCTCTTTTCCTCCCTTTTGCTAGCTGCCAAACAGTCACAAGATAGCATTAATCAAAATGCTCTGGGTGACCTTTGAAGAGACATTGTGCTGGGAGCCCTCTTCACAGTCTAAATTAAACACATCATCCAAGGAATGGGCTCTCTTGATGTTACAGACAATTTCACCAACAAAAAAAATTGTGGGCACACCATGATGTCAGGCATTAAGAAAAAAAACCCTGCTTAAGAGTATTCATTGTATAAAATCTCCTTGCCATTTCCATCTGTACTGCAAAAGCACATTAGGTAGTGCCCAGAGGGTCTGACTACCACTTGCCCAAAGAGTGTCTGAGGAAGGACAGCAAGTAAAATGCATTTTACCAGCCTATTATACAGTGAATGATTCACAAAGCAGCTTTTTCCCAGGATAATGTATGTTTCTTCTTCCGCAGTGAATAACCTCCCCAAAAGCAATATTCATCTGACCAAATGCAGAGGTGTCCAGAACAGAAATCTAAATCTGAGCCATGTTCTCTTTACATGCAATAGAGAGGAACTGGCACTTCTGAGATGCAGTCCATCCTACTCAAAGGTAAATGTTTCATATGGGTCAGATTAATCATAGTGTCTTTTTTTTTAACTGATATAAAAAAATCAGATTAGTTGCTCACTCAAATGTGCATTATAGGCATCTCAAAGAGGGGATATGATTCCTGTCTAAGCAGCATTAGTTGGACCATTCATGCCAAGATTCCCTGTAAATATGAGCCAGTGGGTACCTAGAACAAGTCTGTGACTACTATCACATTGTATAAAGCTAAGTTTCTACTACAATGTCATGGATTCTTGGGATAAGAACAAAATTGCCATGAGGCACAACATGAATTTATCATACAAACAGAAGTGTCAGCTCATATAACACATAATTATTATGAAACTTCCTGCACCAGGAAGTTCCAGATGCCAAAAAGAATAAGAGATCAAAACCCAAGAAAATACATCCACAGTGTACAGATCCACTTACTTACACTAAGCTCAGGGAGAACAGGAAGACACAGGCATATCTATCCTTTTCACCATGCTTTTTTTTTCCATAAACAAGAACCTCAAGTAACAGTCAAGGACAGGACTCTGAGCTAGATGGACTGATCTCCAATTCAGTCATCCATTCTTGTTTTCTGACCTCAAATTGCCAACACTATTCTTAGAGCAGTGAGCCCAGCAAGGAATATTATTGTCCTACATCACTCATACTAATTTTTTTCAAGATTAACAAATGCAGGTTAAGCCCCAGTTTTACACCAGGAAGCACCCAAAGCACAAACAAAAAATGCAAGCCATCACCTTACCTGATTTCACAATATTACTTCAAAACATTTGTGCTTGGTCCAATCCTCCATTCCTGATACATTATTTCAGTAGAGATATTTACTGGTGGGGAGAGTTAGTGTTGGAGCCAAACACCTACATGATATTATCCATTCTGTCATCAACATGACTCACCAGCAGTGGTCTCATCTTCCATACTTTCAAGCAAAGTTGAAAAATTGCTAAAAATAGCAGCAGAATCTGACTGTAGAGTGTTTTTCTGGGGAACTCAAATCTTAGCCTGTGACTAAAGCTGCTAATTGAATTTTTACCTCCATCTTTTTAGGGGAGAACACACAAACAGTAAGAGACAAAGTTGTTTTTTGTTTCTTCTTACTACATTGTCCCTTGTCCCTTTTTTTTTTTTTTATGGCAGTGAAACACCAAACTATGGCTCAAAACCCCGTTCTTAAACACCTTAACTATTTCTGAAGGATAAGACACATGGGGATTTCCCAATAATATTTTGGAGCTCAGTAGGGATATCATTGCCATACAAAATAAGCTCTGACCTGTTTGTGATAAAAAATATTTTACAGAGGACATTCTTTTTCCTTCTGTCCAAACATCCCATTTTCATTTTACTTTTAAATTAGCCATCAGGCTAACTACTGTACTTCAGCAGTCACTGCTGCTATGCATTACCAAATATGAACTCTTATGCCAAGCTGAAGGAGACACATATCCCTTATACTAAATACATCTCTTTCATGACTGAAAGAATTATATTAGGGAAGAAAAATTGTCATATTATGCTAATTCAATTTCTTCTGAGCACTTTTAAATCCACTCTACAGAAAAAAAAAAGTAAAAAATCCAAATAAACACAGGAATTTTTTTTTTTTGCACTAACTACCATTCCCTCATCCCATTCTGCTACAGAGAAAAATTAATTACTGTTATTTTCCGGTACAATCAATGCACATTATTTCAAAATTGTGTAGAAATAGACAGACATACACACACCCTAACAGGAATATTAAAATGCTGCTAAGACCAAGAAATAGTTACAAGTTACAATAGTGTTTTCAAGAAAATCCTTTTTAAAAAAGGTTTGTGTGTGTTTGAGGGGTTTCCCCCAGATTTTACCTATGTTTATTGCAGCCAAGCCTGTATATAGAGTTCATAATAATAGGCAGGAGCAGGGACTATATCAGTATGCAAGCCAGATGTCTGGATAAACCTGCATTCTGTGGTGGTAAGCTTTAAAAAAAAATCTGTAGTGTTTGGGGCCTTGTTGCTGGTTTTTTCAATCAAAACAAAATGGTATATAATCAAAACTGGCTGCATTTGTAGAAAAGGAGCCACATGAAGCTAAGCAATTAACAGAGCAAATGCTTTTCCTAAAGGGACATACAGTCAGTGCTCACATTCATCTCAGCATTAGCAGCCAGACACACAGTGCTTACAACAATAATTTTCATGGAGTTATCAAATTTTTCAACTGCAAACTCCAGTCCCTATGGATACTAAATCACAGAAGCAATCCAATCAAAATCAGTGGAGGAGTGCTGCTAATGAAGTGTGTGCACAGATCCACACAAAGTCGTAGTCCGAAGTATTTATCAGAGAGAAACAGGTGCCAACCAGCTGCCAAAAAAATAAATAATATGTCAGAAATTAATAGCAGTCAGTCTGTTGCTCCTGCAAGTGAGAGAAGACAACCAGAATGAAAATAAAAGAACCAAAATACAACCTTGTAAGAGCCCACAAACAACAAGGGCAACCGCACAATCTAATTTATGTTATCTGATATTACTTCAGGCTTCCTAATGCTGAAAAAATACAAGGTTATCTCTAGACTCAAATAAAGAACCAACCATGGGACTGCAGAGCACTGCAAAGCTGAAAAAGGACAATTCTTGTTATAATGCCCACAGCTCCTGCCAGGCTGGAGCACAGCAGCTGCCTCACATGCCTGGAGTGCAGCGAGCAGGAGCACCACAAATCCTGTAAACACTTCAGAAAATACAGGAGAACAAGAGGTCAACCAAAGATGTGACACATTGCCTAGTGCTGTCGAGTGAGAAGGCAACCACATCACTGAAAGAGCAGCAGCAAAGAAGGATTGTCTGCAATGCTGGAGAGATATTAACCAGAGAAATAATAATAGCAAAATAAATCAAGAAAAGAGCTGAAGCATTCTCACTTTAAAATATGATGCAAAGTATCACTCCCAGCTTTCTGAGCAGAAATGTATCTTCTAGTTATACAGCAGTTGCAAGATATAAAATCTTCTGTATACCTACCTACATCTATTTCTGTGGATCAGCACAAAAACAATTGGTTAAGACTGAGTTACAAGTGCAGTCGAGTGCTTTAGTGCTGGAGGGAAAGGAGGGAAATCTTGCTTACAGTTTAGCTAGGCTTGGGTATGGAAATCAATGGCAAAACATGTTTGTACAGAAAGAAAAGAGCTTTCTTTTCCCTACTATCAGCATCAAACCACGTGGAAAACTGAGCTGATGAAGCCAGCAAGAAAAATGCAACAAGGTTTTAGTCTCCTTACTGTAATCCTTTATCCTGTAATATGTGAAAAAACACAACTAAACTTTTTCATGGAAGAGGCTTGTAAGTGTCTAATGGGGAATTAACAGATGCTGGGAGAATCACTTTACCAATGCAAAGGGTTGCTATAAACACATTAGCAGAGGGAGTTTCTGCTGTTGAGCCATAACTTAGAAGATATTTACAGGTGTTCTCCCAAGTAATCTGTGAATTCTACAGTTATTTAACAAAAGTGTGAGGAAACTTAATAGTAGGTACAAATGATGGAATTATTACATTGACAAATAAAATACAGCTAGTCACACATCAATTATTAAAAGATAAGCTTGCTGAAAATTCAGCCCAACACATCCCCTGTTTTTCATTCTCCATCACTATTCCCATGTTTCTTGAACTTTTTTAATGCACACATATCTATTTAATTCTCACTCCTACCACCTTGTAATCTTTTTTTTACTTCATTTTTCAAAAGTAATTACCTTTTTTACCTTTTCTTTTATTTCTCTCATTTTAGAGAGAATTCCTTTTATTACTTTTTTCCACCTTCTTTTAATAATTTTTTTCCCTGCCTCTCCTGTCTTATTCTCAGCTTTCTTCTCAAGTCTTGTCTAATGTGTGTATTACAACCATGTCTGTGGTGTGCAGTACTAAAAAGGTTTGTGGTGCATGCCACACTTTGCCACAGCACCAGTGAGTGGAAAGAGCCCCCTAGATTCACCCCACTTCTTATTTCACCAGTACTTTTTCCTGCAGCACTACTGACATAGGCAGCAAAGAGTAAAATGATTTTGTTAAGTCCCATTGCTTCAGGAAACAATGAAGTGATGATGCTCCCCACCAAAACCAATTAACTCAAAATAGCACTTATGCTTCTCCTAGGTTCTACTTTTCAATCCCTACTCCTCCTCTATTCAATATTCATCCCTCTTCCACACCTGTAAACTCACATGTGACTAAATATGGGGATAAAACATCCTTAGGTACCTACTGCTGCTTATCCAAAGCTGTTACTGCCTTGGCTCAGCTCAACATCCACCTGGATGCTCATCTCACACCCAAAGCCAGCAGGGATTCATTACTCAGGTACCACAGCCCACATCTCCTGACAGGCAGCAGCATTCCGAAACCTGGCACCAGAGGCGTTTCTGGCAGGGGAGTGTCGCTGCTCAGCTGCAGGAGGACAGGCAGGGGTGACACACCACAACAACGGGCCAAAAAAAAGTGAAATTAAGAGGTGATAACATGATAAAACAAATTTGAAAAGTAACTGGCTGGTGCAAATAAACGTCACTGAGATACAATTCATTGACCTGTGTCTATTTTAAAAGTTACAAAGGGCCTTTCTAATTCTTTGTGGGATAATAGTCCCAAACACCTCGAGTACTTGCCATTCCACATAATACCTAGCCAGTCACTTCAGTGGAATTCTAAATTACTGATTTCAGCATACAGCTAACAGACATAAATGTACTTTCCGATTATTTTTCTGTCAGGTATGTTCATTCCTCTGAAATGAAAGTAACAGCAGAGAAAACATTTAAAACTTATTATATAATTATGGTTTTCAAACTTCATTAAAACTGCTTTAAAGCATGCCTTATTTTCCAGCACAAAACCATTGTAAATTACGGAAATAACTTTCTGTTCATGAAATCTACATATTTTTAATTACACACATTTAATTAGAGAACTATTTGTTGAATTCAAGAATATTCAAGTTTGGGATGTTTAGTCATGCATCAGATAGGAAAAAAAATAAGTTGGTCATAGTCTTCTGAAGATTGCTTCAAGATTACCTGAATTCGTGCTTTTTCCACATATTCAATATCAGCTTAAAACAAATATTTGAAAAAAGACATTTACAAAGAACTCATATGAAGAATTTAGTATACAATAGCATGTGCAGTATGTTCTGCACATAAGGAGTCATTGATTACTCCTAACCTTGAGCTAAAAGGCCCTGATGTAGGTAATTCATGGGTGAAATTGCAACATACATCATACAAAGTTACAATATCAGTAATGCTAATGATGATGCAAATATTATTAATACTTATGCAATGATTTCGATTCTCCACTCATTTCCAAAACAATCATTTGGAGCTGAAATATTATCTGATTCCTTTTATGTTCACCAAGCTGGAGTACTAAAATCCCTCTCACAATTTCCTCCACTTCCCAGATTAAAAAAAAGAACATTTGGCTCGGATACTTCCCAGAACAGCCTGATTCTCTCAGAAGCAGGCACAGTCACACTCTGAACAAGTTCTGGTCTCTTCTTTTGAGAGCAAAAGCTGATGCACTGAACTCAGAAGCATCCAATAATGCTAAAAATACCTTTGCATTCTGCTTCAAAAGTGAAAGCTGGTTTGACAAAAGAGCTTATCAACTCCTTCCACACTTTATGCTGCAAATTCTGTCCCATACCTGCATGTCCCACACCTGCAAACACAAAAACACTGCTCTTCATTGTTTGGTGTCTGTTCTACTCCAGGGCACTGTTTCAAGACATGCCACACAGATCACACTTTACATATAACATAGTCTGTTTTCACGAAGACATACACATGTAATATACACATTTTATATAAATAAATATAAATTTATTTTACGTATATAATATTTTATGTCCATAACTAGCCCTCTAAATCATTTACATGTGATGAAAATTTGATAAATTCTTGGACTACACATGTAAGCTGCTGGATATCCATTTAGAATTGTACCCTCTCACAGACATCAAAAATAGGGTAGCTACAATATAAGACAATCTCTGCACTTACAAAGGAAGACAAACAACTATCAAACTGAATCATTGCCACCCTGAGATAGCTCAGTGAGATAACTACTGTAACTATTTATGTTTTATACAAGAGCCATTATTTCAAATATAATTCCATTATTGGAACAAATTGTTCTTGTTTAAGGAATCTGAAAGAAGGCAACTATCTCCTGCATTAATGAAGGCACATCTAAACCTGTAAGATCTTGCATGAGAAATAGTAATAAAAACAGAAGAATATTAATTAGAAAATTCAAATATACCATTTCATAGACAAATGATGTTTTACAATAAATCTACAATACACAATGAATATAACAGCATATAAGTAATTCTGTTCTTAATAGAGTTTCCTATTAAGAAACCCCAACATAGAAACAGCAAAGATTCTTTCAGAATACTGGGGTCAACATTCCAAATAAGATTTGAACTTTGAGGAATATGTAATGTGTCTACACCAGAGGATATTCTGAAAATCTACATCAGCATGTGTCAAAGCATATCCTAATTCTGCAAAGCCCAATCTCTCACCCCTCCCAGAGCATCATGAAAATTATTTCCATACTTTTACATGACACTCATATCTGCAGTACTTGAGCACTTCATAGAGGCAGTGCTCCTAGAAGTCATGCAGTCTGACCATTTACACTTCTTAAAAATGACTAATATCTACAAATTTAGCTGCTTTTAAGAAACTGATTTAACTTGTCCTTATTAATTTGGAGAGTGCTACCCACACACTTGCTGCCAGAGGGTAATTTCTGAGAGCACTTTGCAGTATGCAGAACCATTTTCTGGACACATCCCTTTGCTTGCCATTATGTGGAAGGGTGAAAATGTCAACTTTCCATTTCTTTGGATATCTCAACCATTTGACTTATATTTTCTAAATATGTCAAGAAGCACATGTTCTAAAAAAAAAGCAAAAAATATTCAAGGATGAAATATTAGGTCTTATTTTACCACATTTTACTTACAATACCACTGGGAGTAACTACTCTCCTTTTCAGATCCCATTGTATCCTGATGTAGTTGGTCATGGTGATTCCTAAGCAAAATCACCATTGGAGAACAAAGAAATAGCCTGCAATCCTGTTATTGACACTTTTATCATAACACTTATGAATAAAACAAAGCAAGTAAAACAAAGTGAAAATTAAATTTGCTCTGATAATCCTATTTCCCAAACTTTAAAGTGCACTGGAGCCTCTGAAAACCCCAGGCAATCCATCACACAATGCAGCACTGTGTCACCACTAGTCATTGGCAAGGTTGGAGGCACATAGCCCTGACTTCTAAGACTTAGAAACTGGGAAGGAGCTGAAAGTCATTACAGGAATCATTTATCATTATAATCCTTCAGCACATACACTTTATTTCTCAGAAAAAGACACTGTAAACTAGAATATATTGTTATTGAGAATAAAATGAAATGAAAAAAAGAAAATCTTTCTTGTTAGATTTAGCTACTTCTCTCCTGACAAAACAACACTGACATTTTCTTTCGATTTTTTTAAATATGTAAGTATCAGTGTCAATTCACTTAAAAGACGGTAAATAAGATTGCTATAAGGAAAGCTGCTGTATTTTTAACTGAGATCTGTTCCATTACATTAGTGAAAACATGATCTATTAAAGAAAAGCAGAGAGAAAGACAAATCATGTCCTTTCCTCTGCTGGAATTTCAAATACAGATACTTTGCATTTTACTTTTGTTGTCTCAGACTGAAAGAACTGAGTTTTGTCTCAGGAGCTTTGCTAAGAATTACTCTTTGTCTGATTATCACTTAACTCAGCTGATATTTCGGATTTGCTCTGGATGTATTTCAAAATGTATTTACTAAAAAATATATTAAACCATTTAGTTCTTGCTTGAGGCTGAAAAATCTAATGATGTTTTTCAAACATTCTTTTTATATAAAATCATCAACAACAAGTGTATTTTTAAGGAGTAAAATGGTGATAAATGTACTGCCAGTAACATTTTATGAGATGCATGGAGTTTCTATAAAAACAATTTTAAATTTATTCAAGAGGGGAAAAAATTTTGATGACTCTTCCCTGAATCTTTGGTTTTAAATGTTTAAAGCAAATCCTGTTGGTTCATTTCACATCATCTAAAAACATAACATTTATAAAACACTATAATTTCCCCATGTTTGGTTTCCAAATGTTCTTCAAGAACAAGAAACATGATACAGCAAAGAGAGAATGGCAATGATTCACTTTCTGTCTCATACAGAAAAATGTGAAATTGCTTTGGGGATTTCTGTCAGTTCTGGGGTATGAATACATTCATTTGTGTACAATTCAAGATATGAAAAGCTTCAACCAGTTACTTTCTACTTTTGAGAATTCTGAACAAATTAATAGTGGTTGAGCAAAATTAATTTTTCACCTACGTTCAGCAAATTTTCTTTTGTTCCTTTTCCTCAAGAATGGATCTTTGTTATCAGGAAGGTACTAATATAGTAAAATTTCCATCATAAATTATTTTGCAATATGTACTACAGGTCACCATCAGTTCTTTCAAAAAAGGTAACATTTAACTCCCAAAAATGAAAAAAGTATTAAATGCAGAACAGTTTCCTGCATGACCTTCATGTTAAATCAAGAGTTGAAGCTTTGCTCCCTTGATACAGAGAACTTAGGGATTGGGGTAATGCTTCCCTTCAAAGGAGAAGCAACAGGAAGGAAAGGTTTTGGATGTTCCTAGAAACTAAGGACCAGCAGGCATTGCTCCATTTTCCATCCTGTTAGGAAGTGGCAGGCACTACCAGTGCCTCATCATCCGTCTGCGGCACAAACTCATTCCACACATAGTTTGTGTTTCTTCTGCCTACCTTTGCTAACCTCAGTGCAGGAGACTATATGCTTAAAAACTGAAAAATAAGCTACCCTACTCCAGCTTCTCCTCATCCAGTAGAATCTTCTTCTCAAGGAGAGATGAAAATAAGCAACCATCACTCGAGGGAGGCTTGATGCCTCACTTATGTGACTGGAGAAGCAGGCCATACTGAGGAAGGGCAGCACTTTTCTGGGATAAACATCCTTGTTCTGGTTTCTGGAGAGAAGCAAACACAGCACAGTAAAAGTGCAGGAATGAGGTCTAGAAGCAGGAATGGGTTGCTAACAAAAGGCTGACCCAGCAGAGGGGGATCAAGAACACCAAAGGCCCCTACTGCCCCCCAACCTGTTTCCAGAAGGATCTAGAAGAATGAACTGCATATGACAACTAATTTGCACAGAAAGTGAGACACTTAGATCCAGAACAGGCAAAAATTATCAATAAAAACATATGCCCACAAAACCCAAGCACACATGTGATCCAGAACCCTGGATACCCCATCAGCAGAACTGATGCTGGAGCCAGGACTGGTGATTTTTCTTTCTTTCCTCCTTTCTCCCTCTGTTTAATCTCTGCCTCCTCTTTCACCCTACTCCTTGTTCAAAATCCACGGCAGTGTGTTTATGCCATAAGGGACTAATGCTCCAATTTCCATGCCATGTGTATAATTTACTAATAAAACCTTGCAAGCTTTTGTAGACCCTTTGACTTTTGTTTTTCCTTTTCAACTGCAGGCATCTGTGAATCTTGGGTGCCCCCTCTCCTTAAGGAGGAATGTGGGACACCAAATGTATGTTGTCCTCCAAGCCCAGCTTCATTAACATCTGCGTTCTTTATGCCTTTCATTAACCACTTCTCTCTTTCTGTTCTGTACATTGTCAAGTAGTTTGTCCTGGTTTCAGCTGGGATACAGGTCTTGGTAACACACTGATGTTTCAGTTTTTCCTAACTAGTGTTTACTCTAAATCAAGGACTTTTCAGTTTCCCTTGCTTTGCAGGGAGCAGGTACACAAGAAGCTGGGAGTGAGCACAGGTCAGGAGAGCTGACCTGAACCAGCCAAAGCTATGAGCCATATCATGGAACACCATGCTCAGTATGTGAACTGGGAGCAGTTGGTCAGGAGGAGCTGACTGCTGCTCAGGTACAGGCTGGGCATTGGTCAGCAGGTGATGAGTAATTGTATTGTGCATCATGTGTCTTTGCTAGCTTTTATTCCTCTCTATTTCTCTGTCTCATCATTGTCATTATAATTACTATTATTGTTTCATTTTGTTTCAATTATTAAACTATTCTTATCTCAATCCACAAGCTTTACCTTTTTTAAATTCTCCTCTGCAATGGGGGATGGGAAAGGGGAATGAGGGTGCAACTGTGTGGTACTTAATTGCTGCCTGGGGTTAAACCACAAAATTCTCTATTTTCAGGAATTCACACAAAAGCAAAAGATTTAATGCTGCCACTCTATTATTGAGAGAACAGTGAAGTGAAAACATTAGGTTTAAAATGTTGGAATGAGGATGCCTTTATGACAAGCACAGTCTCATTGTGTATCCATACTAAATGTGTTAAAGGAGACTTGCAGATGGAAAAAGCTATAAGCATGTTTCATGACAAATGCTGTAGAGTAGCTTCAAAATTAAATCAAAGAAATGCTTGGAAGGGACCTCCATATGGATTCAACTTCAGACTACTGCCAAAGCAAGGCCACGATTTCATATGGTTAAGTCCTGAAAACTTCCCAGATTGGATAGTCCACAAATTCCCTGGTTGTTCCAGAGCTGCACTACACTTCTAATGAAGGAGCTTTTCCTAGAATTCATTCTGAATTTTGGTGTGAGCAGCAGCAGTGAACATCTTTGCAAGTATCAACCATAACTCACACATTCCTGAAGAATATCTTTGGAAAAAAATGGTTTTTTCTAAATAACAGTCTCCATAGCCAAACTTATTTCTGGAAATGGTCTCTCACTCATTATAACTCTGAAGTTATACCTGAGTATCACTCAGGGAAGTCTCAAACCAATAACACAGAAAAAAATTTCCATTATACTGATTTCTAGAGAGTTTCATGCCTCGAACTGTTTCCCAGAACTGCTTTAATTAATCATCATGGGCTGTCTCTCCATACTAATACTCTTTTTCTTGATGCCTCACCCAAAATTCAATCATTTGAATTGCCCTGCATGACCTTGTGACAGGAATTGATGCAACTGCTACAGGGGTTCTTATCTTTCCTCACCCCAAAACATTAAAATAGGCAATTACTACTTGTCCACAAAAAGCCTCTTTTACCACAACATTCAAGACCCTACAGGAATCTGCTGCACTCCTCTTCTGAACCCCTGTGTGATATTGTATGGTATTGTTTCACATAACCTCCAACCAAAAATGCACTGATGACACCTCTCCAAAATAGCTCTTTTCCCACTCATACAACCAAAGCCTAGCTCAAATGTTCCAGCAGTGCCTCTGTAAGACTGGCATCAGCCTAAAGAAAAGGCAGCTCTTGCCTCATTGTGTTTGTGTTCAGTGACAAGATTCAGTGCTTCCCACTTTCTTTTGTCCTGTTTAATGTCACATCAACAGTGCTAAAAATATGCAGCTACGTGCAGGCTCCAATTTATTCCCTCCTCCTCCTTCTGTGTGATTGCTTGCTGAAGTAATCCATGCCTCCACACAGGCAGGAATGCAGCTAGGTATGCAAGAGGAAATGCTGATCTTCTGGCTGGAGCTCTGCTTTGGTCACTTTCCTACACCTGTACAGCAAGATGCAATTGCCACCATGTTAGGATCTTATTGCTGTAGCAGCTACAAAGCCCCAGTCCTGATCTACAAAGCTCTGGGTTATATGCAAGAGGAAATACTGAAGCACCTATTTGCCAAAGGTGCTGTAATTTGGGACAAAGTAGCACAAAATGCCTTAAGTGTGTCAACTCAGCCACCTGAATTCAGCTACATGACAAAACCTCCCAGAGGAGGTCACACACACCCTTCACAGCGAGAACTAAACCCTTCCTCTTAGATAAAAAGGAATCATTTAAATATATACAAATAAAAAGCCTTCTCTGACCCTATACTTCCATGTTTATTTAATTTTATATGTCATGAGATGAGCACAATACTCAAACTTCAGCACCAAATTATCAAATTGAGGAAAGGATTCAGGCAGGCAATGTATTTTTAGGACTTTCTTTTGTGAGTAGGTGTGTTCTTACAGGAGACAGAAGTAGAAAAGTCAAAGTGCAAAAAAAACCAGTGAAGAAAGCAGACTGGAACAAAAACTGACTTTACCTCTCACCTATACTCTCTCCCTGAATGTAAATAGGCACTCCAGCAGCCACCAGCTTGTCCTTTTCTAGGGGAGAGAACAGGCAGAGAGGAGGAGGGGTTTGTGTCGGGCCTCCATGTACGAGCCATTGGCTTCCTCACGGTGTGTCACCAAGGTGCTGAGGCACCTGAATGTTCTCACTCTGGGCTGTACCTGGGCTGTGCTTCTCCCCCTCGGAACCCCTGCCATGCTCACACGCAGTGGTCATCGCCTCCTCTCTCCCAGAAGAAAGACATGACCTCAGCAGTGCTGTTCCATGATCCCACACCACCATCCTGGCTGGATGCATATGAGGGCGGACACCCTGAGCTCTGCACAGACAGACACCTGATCACAAGCAACCTACAGACTTGCCCCCCTCAGCGACTCCAAGTTTCTTCCCTGGAGCAGCAACCGCATCGCCCCCACCTCGGCCTTTCCAGGCTCACTCCCCCCACCAGGGGAGCGGCCCAGGGCCTGGTGTGCCACACGGGCTCGGTTGGTGTGCCACACGGGCTCAGTTGGTGTGTCACACGGGCTCAGTTGGTGTGTCACACGGGCTCGGTTGGTGTGCCACACGGGCTCGGCCGGTGTGCCACACGGGCTCGGTTGGTGTGCCACACGGGCTCAGTTGGTGTGCCACACGGGCTCGGCCGGTGTGCCACACAGGCTCGGTTGGTGTGCCACACGGGCTCGGCTGGTGTGTCACACGGGCTCGGCTGGTGTGCCACATGGGCTCGGCTCATCTCCATGAGCAGACCCAGCTATTCTTTGCTCCTCAGCCACGGAGATTTCTGCTGTGCCAAAGCTGATCCCGTTGCCCAGGCGTTTGACTCCCTGTATCTGCACAAACACTCGCTCTTCCCTCGGCTCCTCTTCCCTCCTTGAGGCGAGCCCCGGAGGCCTTAGCACACCTCTCTGGCCACAGCAGCACCTGCCTGGTGCACACCCAGAGGGAGCGTGCCAGAGCACTGACCATGGGGTCCTGCTCCTGGCAAAGAAGTGGCAGCCGAAGCCCAGGAGGAGTGCAGCCATCTCTGACACCAGCCCTCAGGGCACAAGAGGGAGGGTGACCTGGCAGAAGAGTTTCCATGGAGGCACGGCTGTACCCAGCACTTCCTGCCCTGCCCACTCCCACCAGCCTCCACCCAGCTCTTATCCAAACAACCCTTCCCATCTCATACTCACTTCTCACCTGGTTTACATGTCATTAAGTCAACAACAAAACCTGTAAGCAGGACCTGTCATCACCTCATTAGTCACTATCCTCATTCTGTCTGGGCTCCCTTAGGTGGCAAACTTCAGGAAACACACTGGCTTCTTCAAGGATTCTCTACTTCCCATACTTCCCATGGAGAAGGCCTGATGTTAACAGGACTTCTGATGTTGCTACCAGAGTATGAAGATTAACCCTAGTTTCACTTGGGTGGGCTTGATCCAAATTGCCTTGCTCTGTATAAGCTGTATCCACAAACTGTTTGTCAAAAGCAAATGCTAATTCTCTGAATGAAGTCTGGCAACCCTGTCATTCAAAACCTAACCTTAGTGCCATTTCAAGGAGTGCATGGCATCCTTCCTGATTCATATATCCATTTGGTTGATTTATTTCCTCTATATAACTGTTCTTTATTGCTACTCCGTGTAAGAAGAAAGTAAAGAAAAACCCTTATAATGCAAACTAAAGTACAAAGGTTAAATGTTCCCTGTTAAACATGCCAATGTAAACATTATTTTAAATGCAATAGTTTATGTGCTGTTTTTCATGGGGAGAGAACAGATCAAATAGGAAAGAGACAAGTGTGAAATATAATTAAAATAAATTAAAATAAGGCAATGTGCATTAAGGGATGAGAACTTCAGAATGAAAACAGACTATTTTGAGGTGAGCCATTGTTTCAGTAGGGAAACTTTGGAATTATTGGATCCTTCTGAGCTATTAAAGCTATGAAAAAGCTACTATGAAAAAGTCCATCTACTTAGTCCAATCTATTTTATAGTGAGTCATTCTATTTTCCTTTCATAAAATGGGCTCTCCATTATCTTCCATTCTCACAGTCAGCTCCACACAAAGACTCTCTTCAGGATTCTGGCTGCCAAGTCTTCCTCCAGGAAGCAAGGATAAGAATTCTTTAACAATAAATTTCACAAATATTATGTGAAATAGCCTGAAGTGGTAGAGAATTTTATATTATTTATCTCATGCACAGTAAGCAGTGAATGTAAAGGCACAATACCACCTCAGAAAACTGACTGTGATGTTGTCTTCTGTGTTAGAATCTGAGCATGAACTGGTCTTTATTTGATTGACATGATACAATCAGAGTATTTTCAGGATGACATAGACTTTGTTCTTTTGAAAATAGCTCAAAAATAGTTGTAACAAGGCATACAAATCCAAGATTGGTCTTACACATACAAATACATATAGGTCATAGAACTACAACATTACAGAAATAACAGACGTGGTGGGATAGCACACATGGCTATAGTGCTGCAAGGGACACAGGCTCTTCAGAAAGGCAGAGAAAAGAAGAAAATCTCTGTGTGAAGCAGCAGCTAAAATGTGGAGAACATTTGTACAGGTTTAACAACAGGGCTGGGTGAGTGCATGTTGGTCAGGATAAGAAGAGAGGTCAGTGAGGCTGACATCGCAGTGGGACTGGGCTACAGACAGCATGGAAGGGGTGAGGAAGTGGAGAGTGCTCCTCACAACAATTTCTTTAAACAACTCAAGGAAGTATCTGGACTGCACACCCTGTTTGTTTGGGTTTTTCCACATGAAACTTAAGCTTTTGTGACACCTGCAGAGAACAAAATGGCACGGTACAAGCAATGCAGACAATTTCTGCAGGGCGTCAAAGACTGCTTTTTGATGCAGCACAGGATGGGCCAAGCAGAGTCATACCCAGCTGGATCTGTTATTCATAAACGAGGAAGAAGTGACTGTGGATGTGTACACTCAGTGGCAGGCTTGGTTGTAGTGACTGTGAAATAGTGAGGCCTAAGACCTTGTGGGGAACCGAGGAAGACAAGCACCAAAACACACACCCTGGGCTTTAGGAAAACTGACTTCAGCCTATCCAGGAGCTGGTAAGTGGGATACTGCAGAAAGCAGCTTGGAAACACAAGGAATTTGGGAAAGCCATCATGTCCTTGAAAACAACCTCTTACACATGCAAGGCTATTCATGATTCAGGAATATAAGCAGACTTAGCATGACACCAATGTGGCAAAACAGAGAGCTTGCAACTGAGGTGAAGTGCGAAAAGGCAGCCCAGGAGGTGGAAGCAGAATATGAAATAGTGTATGTATTTGCTCTACTGAAGTTAAATATGTGAACAGACATCCACAACAGCATCTACAAACAGTATCTGTAGCAAAGATTGACACTGCTCCCATGCAGTCAGTTGACCTGACCTGCATGTAACAAAGAGTAAAGGGCAGAATCAATAAAAATCCAGGAGACACAAAACTAGGGAAAAAATGTGGGGGCAAAGGGAAATCAATCTAGCAAACAGAAAGAAAGGCAGTAAGACTAAACAGGCAGACACAGTTTGAGGTGGGATGTGGAGGAGGCTGGGGCTCAGCTGGAAGGGGACAGGGAAGGGGCTGGGAGGACAGAGCCGAGGCATTCCTCCACTGTCAACAGAGTGCTGGGAAACCTCCTGAGCCAAGGCGTCTCTGTCCCCTCACTGAGCACCCACAGGAATGTGACCTGCCACTACAGAGGGACACTCTCAGCTCAACGTGTTGGGAGGATTTAGTTTTGAAATTACTGAACAGTGTGTGACCTGACCTGGGCGTTAGCATGGCTCCCATCAGGGGGGTCCCTGTTTGCTGTTCTTAAAATTAGTAAATGATGCGCACAAAGAAGGTCAACAGCAGATCATTAGTGTTCCAAATGAAGCACTCTGCATTTTGGAAAAGCCTTACTTAAGGCTGGCTGCTCAATTCTTTGTGCATGAGGATATGGTCTGCAATTAGATAACCATACAGGCTGATTACATTGCTATGTATTTTCTCTTTGCATGAGCTAGAACAAAATGTCAAAGGTTTCCTTTGAAACCTTCCCTGAAGATCAAGAGGATTTTATACTTGTTTTTAATTTTGATGTTTTCCTTATATTTTACGCATCAATTACAAATTGAAAATTGGGTCACTGTCTAAAGAATTAATTTAGTAGTTAATGAGAAAATGAACAATTAAAACAATAAATAATGTTCCCATTAGAACTTAAGCAATGAAGCTTTAGGAATGCTCTTTCAGATATTACTCTTTAGATAAATACTGCTTTAAGAAAAAGTACTGTAAGACCAAGTCATTACTTTCCGTTTCAGTGCTTTCCTTATTTCCTACCCAATGCACCTTGCCTTGGTGAAGCGGTATTGAAAACGGTTACCTAACACACAAGCTTGCCAAAACTAATTTAACAGGCTGGTAGAGGCCAACATTGTGATTAAACAGGAGTAAAAGTTGGCCCACTACAAAACCAAATCAATGCAACATTTAAGCATTTAAGTGCTAAAATATTCAGTGCTAATTTGTTTCTTAGCAAGTGTGATGACCATTTTTCTTCACAGCTTTGCAAAGCCAAGAATAAACTGCCCTTTCTGTGATATCAAGAAAAAAACCTCATTAGTGCAAGGCAAATTATAATTTGCATTGCAAGCCTCAGATAATTAGGAATAAGCTATATTTTGACTGTTTTCACTTTCTCTTAATAATTTCTTTTGGTCACACCTTTTTTCAGTAAGTTTCAGATTCATTCCAGACACAAACAATTTCTTCTGCCATTTACTCATCTAAAGTTATGGAACATAATGTGCGAAGATACAGTCCCTTAAGAAAAATACAAGAAAACTACTGATAGTAGCTATCAGTTTGGGTTATGACAACAAAGTTTAACCAGATTTCAGTTTTTGCATTTCACATGCACACAAAATGCATTCACAAATTTCCATAATTTTCACAGAAATGTACTGTCATAATTAATTTAATATACATGAATGAAGATTTAATCTTCAAGGTCAGTGGTTAAAGGAAGCCAGGAAATACTCCTATAAAGTACAATGGATTATTTATTTTCCTGCTCATAATTACATTTTAAAAAATTTAAAATAACAACTTTTCTCAACATATCTTACCATTTGCTTTTCCTCTAAAGCTTCTCTTCCTGAGGCTTTGCTTTCATGTTTTCCTAACTCCATTTCCCAGAGGAATAAAAATCACCTAATATCCTGAGCAGAAGTGATTCAACCTGACTACATGTTAGATATCCCCGTACTTTTGGAGTCAGGACAGAAAGTATCAGGAGCACTGTGGTGATTTCTGGTCAGCATGTGTTTCCATTTATAGCCATCGAAAATCCACAAATAGAAGTGTGGAGAGAGGGCAGACAGCTGCCTCTGATAACAATAAACATTGGTTTGGTAACACAGTAGATTGTTCGGGATGGATTTTGGTTACCAGCCCCACTCACTCTCTCCTTTTCCCCCTCTATCCCAAAAGCTCATACCAAAAAAAATCCATGAAAATTAATAGCTAGGTCTCAGTAGCACCAACTTGAGTTCACAGAGATTATTAAGCAAGCAAAATAACAAATATAATTCACTGGCACCACATGTGCTATGCCAAGACAAAAGCATACAGAAAAGCATTTTAAAACAGTGTTTTACCATAACTATTGATCTTTCCCTGTTGAGTGTTTGGGACTGAGCTATCCCCACATTCCCTCAAGCAGAGAGTACTCTCCTATCCTAATATCAGAATGACATCTTTCACTTTTGAAATGGGGGAGGAATTGCTAAACTTCCAGCAAGCACTGTGAAGAAATGACCAGTGAAAAACTAACGTGGAGCCGACAGCCATGCGAGGGTGGTTGTGGAGTTTGTTAGTTGACTGTTGAAGAATAACCTGGCTCTGGTTCACAGTGATAAAGTCAGGAGGCCAATATTAGAAACTGCAGGGCTGGAGGAACCTCTCAGCAGCTCTGCTGAGGATGCCAAGGTTTACAACACACCCTTCTGTTGCCACATCAACTGGGTTCATGTTGTCGAAGGTGTGATTCACACACAAGGCTGGCTCTGCATGTACCAGCAAGGGAAGGGGAAGCATGAAGACACAGAGTAACACAGAAAGTGTTTCCTACTGTTAAACAAGAATGTGCTTTCTGGTAATCTGTGGTTAATTAGACATGCTGTAAAGCTGGCTGTTTAAGCACCTCACTAATTCCCCAGTAAATACACATCCTTCCCACCTCCTCCTGTCAACACATTGGCAAAAGAAGACTCTCATAAAATAGATAAATAAGCAGATAGGATAAATGAATAAATAAATATTGAACTCTTTTTAATCTATCATTTTTCAACAGCCCTAACTAGGCACAGTCCTTTCCGCATGTTTCTTTAGAGATGCTATTCTTACATGATCTTTAGAGCCTTGAATAGGAAGAAAAGGTAGCTAGTCATCTCCCAACAGTCTATATACCTTATATATGGAAAGCTAATAAAACCTTAGACTGTTCCTGTTCTGAAACATTCTTCAAAACAAACGAAAAGTTTCTTCAGTGACAATTGTTTTTCTTTACTCTTTCTTTTACCTATGTTTTTAGAAGGGTAAGACAGCCATCAGAAGAGTAAATATGGCAAGGCAAATGCAAAGAACCAGTCAAATCTGCAAGTGCTGCTGTAGCAAAGGGAATAAATATGAGGTTGATGTCATGAAGTAAAAATACACCCCACTGTGTCTCCTGGAAATGCTGGGACAAAACGAGCAAGAGTAAGTGACATAATACCCAGAGGAAAGCTGCAGTTCTCCACTCTTCAGTGGGAAGGCAAACAGTAATAAGTTCTTATCTCCATAATCTTTTTTGTGAGGCTGAGACTTATCCCTGAGGCAAGGGACTTTATAATGGCTTTGCACCACTTTAAGACCTCCAAGGAGGTCTTCAGTGGGCTCCGAACAGCAGCTTACACTATGCTGCTGCTCACATTACTGACCATTCCTGCGGTGCAGGTGAAGAACCTGAAGCCCCTCCAGTCCCCTTAATCTGTCTATTTGCAAAGGTTTCAACTGACAGACAAGGACAGGAGTACCTCAGGTGACCTCATTCAGCTGTGTGGCTCGGTGCCCTCCCAGCCCTGTCCCTCTGGTAGCTGGGAGACCCTGGATGTCAGCAGGCTTCCAAACAGTGGCTCCCAGGGGAGCCACTTTCTCCTTGGGCTGGGGAACAGATATCCATGTCAGTAAGAGAGCAGGCTCTCAGTGGTACAAGAAACCAGCAATGCAGGTTGCAGATGTATACAAGCAAGCAATGGCAGATTTTTATCTGGTGTTTATGTTGCATGTAACTTAGCACTCATCCTAATTACCCTAAAACTTAATATTCAAATATGTTTATAGTCTTTACTTGCAGGGTCTAATACTGTTTTCATGTGTCAGCTCACCCTTTGATATCAAAAACAATCACTACAGATACAAGGAATGGATTATGGAGTGAACTGTACTCAACAATTTTAACCTAAGACAGTGATGAGAGTAGGTAGTTTCACAAGTGGGTCTCCCATTAACATTCTTCTAACAGCATCTAAAGCATTCACTTCAGAATCTCCCCTTCTCATGAATGGAAATTTATATTCTGGATGCATCATGCTCCTGCCCATGCAACAGCACTTGGAGCAAACTGCATTGGAAACGGGAACGTGAAAAAAAGGCTATGAACTCAAGAGAATATGAAACTGAACTTCCTGCCATCACACTAAAATTAAGGAGTCCAGGAAACACTGGATGCAGTGCTTTTCTGTAGCCTGAATGCTGTTATATAAGGACCCTGGAGATAGCATAGAAAATCTGACATCACCTTATTATCTACCACACCTTGCTCAGCATGGCATTTCATCACCAAACCTGAGAAAGACCATGATTCTAACCATCTGAGAATTTGTGCTTATATAATCATGAGAGTACATTTCTTATTCCTACAGAGAAATAATGGTTATTCTACTACAAGAACTTTCTGAGACACTGTTAGTAACTATATATTTCCTGTTTTATTTCACAAGGGGAAACAGAGCAAACAGGTGCTAAGTAAAAAGCATGTTCTAGACATTACCTAAATTACTGTGCTATTTCCAACTGCTTCTTTTTATTACAGTTACTCATCTCTTGACACCTGTTTCTCTTCTCAGAGCAGGAGAAGATAAACAAGAGGCCAAAAGAAGAAGCTGATGGAGGAGAGGCTGTGGGCTTACTTTCTCGTAAGATGCAAGTGCTGAATATCGCAAATAACAGTATTGTGTAAATAAGGCACTTAAACAGATGTGTTTTCTGTGCTCATTTGATCCACTGTTCCTGGAGAAGGAAGCAAGTGAATGCTTGTGATGCAGTCATGAAGTTTGTGTGTCACTCTCAGCTGTGTTTTCACTCTTGTGGCTCCTGCAGTTCTTTAAATTTGCACATTTTAATTTTCAGCCTGGCTCAGAAGTAGCCTGGGGCTGCCAGCCAGTGGCTGCACCACACGTCACACATCTGCACTACTGCTCTCCTAAGCCTGTAGCTTTTATTTGCTCAGCATCAGACACATCATAAAAATTCAACAGAAGTATTAATTCCGCCCCTGTTGTGGTCAATGAGACCATACTCGGTTGAAAACCATCTACTTAAGTTACATTTACCAGTTAAAACCCCTAAGACTAATACAGAAATTGCTCTCACAGGGATTTTTAAAGCTCTAATGGGGAGAGCATTTCTGTCCCACACTTGAATCAAAAAGTTGAAAGGAACAACATGCACCAAACTCAGCAGAGTGCCTCACTACCTGCAATTGCCAGTCCAGCAGATGGCACAAGCTGAGCTTTCCAGGCTATTTCTGGTGCTCGCCCTTCTCTCAGCCCCATGGTGCCCTGCCAGCAAGCATTCCCTGTGTTACCCCAGGTCACACGCACCCAAGGTCACATGCACACGCCTGGAAACAACAGGACCTCAGCAGCATTTCTAGCTGGTATTCCACGGCAGGATCCCTGCAGAAATGAAGAGCATGACAGAGCTACAGAGACAGCATATGAAGGAGGCTTACCTTCCAGGCAGCCAGGAGCCAAGGGTGGGAAGCTGATCCTTACGAGAGATGGGTCCACATTCCTGCCACAGCACCCAACAGCTGCTGCTGTCGCTCCCGGGCCCACCCCGCTGGCTCTGCAAACACTCACCCAGCAGGAGATAGCAGGCGTGGACAAGGGAAAGCAGCACAGGCACCACGAGTCCCTGCTTGTGTGCGAGGAAGCAGAGTCCTACATGTTAGGTACAAGGAGCAGAAGGCTCCTTGACAAATATTCTCCAAAGAGACAAGTTTGCTTATGTCTGAGGATGAAAACAAGGAAGGCTATTTCAACATTACAGTAAATTGCTTCCAAGAGCTCAGGTCGTTTTCTGACATGGCAGTCCATGGAACCTGTACACACCTTCTTCTCTTTGCATGTCTTTTAAGTTAATTGTTTTAAAGTGGACTATCCTTGTGCTGGCAAGGTCCTACATCTACTGTCCTCCAGGAGTACAGACAGGAATGGAACAACAGACTTATTTTCTGTTAGATATCCATTGTTTCAGCTATAGACATGATGTCCTGAATATTACTGCTACATCCCAGCAAACCAAATTATCCTGGACTGTAAAATATACATCAATAGATTAGTTGCACAAAGAAAAAATTTTCCCTCCCATATTGATTGGTACTGTTTGCCATGCCTTCCTCTACAATGATGGATGCAACAATAATTAGATGGGGCTAATGAAATACATTAATAAATCATTATATACCTTCATAGCTATCTTTTAAATGATGTGGCAGCTGAGAATGAGAAGCCTGTTCCCCACAGAAAACAAGAAGTCCATAGCCAGGCAGTAGCTTTTTCCAGTCACCTCCCAGGTCAGCAGGAAATGAGGACACAGGATATGAGCTGTCATTAACAGACCAACTCCTATTGAGCCTCTCCATCTTCTCTCTCTGCCCATTCTTATCAAACAGCCAAACCTCAAGAGACTTTACTCAGTGCTGATAAGGGCACCAGGATCTGACCTTTACCTCTGCCCCTCTTTCGCAGAGCAAAAGCAAATCATTATCAACTGCCACTGATTATTTTTTTCTTAATGAAAGCTTGAATAGGCATAGGCTTTGATTGATACATTTTGTAGAGCTGCATGTCCATAGAGAGTGTTACCACTGTAAGTTTATACTCACAGCAAAAATTTTCAACACTGCAATATGAAATTTGCCTTGAAAATCAGTGAAGAAAGACAGATAAAAATCTCAGTGTTTAAAACTTAGCTGAATGGTGACAGCATTTGGTTAAAAGTTTGTCATTTTGATAGCAGATGTTTTGATTTCTAAGATCTAATAGAAAATCTAAAACAAACACTTGTGCATGGGAAGTAAAAAGGAAGAAAATACCAACTTCTCAACAGAGCTCTTATTTTAGTAGCTTTCAACTACAACTTGTTCTGCAATCTAAGGCAGATTTATAACAGCTGAGGGTCTGTGGGGTTTTTTGCAGTTTAGTAAGACACAATAAATAGTAATAAACGGTACATTACTAGCTAGAGTGCCAAAGCATTTGTGGGTTCTGAGATTGATTTTTGCAACATGCATTGATCAAACATTAAGTCATGGTGGAAGAAACCTGTATATTTTGGAGGAAGAAAAGAGATGGGAAACAAATATTTCAAATAAAATTTCATTTATCAATATCATTTAAGCCTATGCTTATGCACATTGTACAGTCTTTAATATTACAGTCATAGCAGATTCTAAGATAATGTTCATTTTGCAAATGAATGAAATTAGCTTAATATTCCTATTGCTATCATCAATTAAAATGCAAATGTACAAGATAATAAAAAAACAAAGTGGATGCCATTGACTTAATATCATATTGTTAGCGCAAATCCATCTTTTCAAAATAAAATATTCCTTTTGTTAGTGGGAGATACTGTTCTCTTTGTGACAGCCATACCCTCGTGGGAACTTTCTAATTCTGTAAAGCCAGCTACAGCATTCATTGAAGTTATATATGAATGATCACCTATGAAATCTTTCTCAAGAATGTGAATAAAATATGAGCATTTACCAGGTCACTGGGTTGTGCTATATTACATTTACAGGAAAATAAACTGTATAAACATCATAAAAACCATCAATGCACACTTAATGTACATGAAAAGAAAGTCATGGCATTCAAGTTTAGCAGAGCCAGACCCCACCTCTGAGTTAAGGCAGCACCGTGGAACCCCAAAGAAAGAACAGTCCCAAACGGTTCTTCTTAAACAGCCTAAAATACATTAGAAACCAATGCCCTGAATAGTAGTGAAGAGAATTAAAGGATTGAAAACTGTTGTACAGGACAATTTGCTCTTCAATGCTTACGTCACACACACACATATATACATGAAATACAGGCATACCGCAGTAAGGCAAATTAAAAGTGGTCTGCTTATATGCAAGTCAGGGGAAACAAGTTTCAGACAGTTCCTCATGCATAAGAAATTGCTTCTCACTTCACTCTCAGGTGCATAGTTGCATAAGGTGCCTCCTGCATCTGGATCTAATAAAATACAACTTACAGGTCCTGTTCAAATCTGATATACATTCACATTACTGATATAACTGGAGAAACTGTTCTTTATTACAATAGAATGAGATACAGAATTCCAACACAGATAACATTTCTCAGTGGGTAAAAAAAACCAGGACTATTTAAAGACAGATTTAAAAAAAAAGAATTCTCATAGAAAATGACATTAAAAGGGACAAATCAAAGGAACCTGAAGGGAGATAGAAGGATGAGCTGTATAGACAAAACATAGACACAAGATTTAAAAAATCCCACCCAACTATACAATTGTTTTCAGTGTGTTTCCAAATGGGTAAAGTACCTTCTGAATAAAAATCACCTGCTTTTTTCTCCATTACATTTAGGTGCTGTGGGGTACCTTTACAAGTGGCTACTGAAACATGTGGTGACATTCACATAACTTGAGCCAGTGCATTTCATTCCAGGTTCACAAGTTCTTGCCAAAGGAAGTTCAAGGCAAACAAATACAAACAGTTCTCCTCACGGATCCGTCCTCCACGTAATGGTTCTCACTATAAATAAGGCATCGCGGTTCAAGTACTACCTTAAATGTAATCAAACAATGGGAAAGAAAACCACCCATGAACTCCTGCCAGAAAAGTACTTTATTAGGGAGGATAAAAAGCACTGCTCAGACAGTCTGAATAGGCATGGCCTTCTGCGCTGTCAGGCTCCTCGGGCTCAAAGTCTTCGGGGTCTGGGGGCAACTGGTCGGCATCTTCATCAGAAGTGGAAGGGCGTGTGAGGATTATCCGAGGTATCTTCAGCAAGATGTGAAAGATTTCAGAGAAAAGAATCAGATCAAGAGCAGGGAAGTGTTTAATAGGAATATTTTTAAGGGACAGGGGAAACAGGTGATGAGAAAAAATATGTGAGAGGTGTAACACCATAGAGAATCATAGAATTGTTTAGGTTGGAGAAAACCTTTAGCATCATCAAGTCCAACTACTAACCCAGCACTGCCAAGTCCACCGCTAAACCATGTCCCTAAGTGGCACAACTACATGTCTTTTAAATACCTCCAGGGATGGTGACTCAGTCACTTCCCTAGGCAATGTGTTCCAATGCTTGAACACCCTTTCTATAAATAATTTTTTTCTAATATCCAGTATAAACCTACCCTGGCACAACTTCAGACCATTTCCTCTTGCCCTGTCACTTGTTACATGGCAGAAGAGACCAAACCCCATCTTTTTACAATCTCCTTTCAGGCAGTTGTAGACAGCAATTAGGTCTCCCCTGAGCCTCCTCCTCTCCAGACTAAACCCCCCCAGCTCCCTCAGCTGCTCCTCACAGCACTTGTGCTCCAGACCTTCACCAGCTCCACTGCCCTTCCCTGGACTCCCTCCAGCCCCTCAATGTCTTTCTCACAGTGAGGGGCCCAGCACTGGACCCAGCACTGGAGGGGTGGCCTCAGCAGTGCTGAGTACAGGGGGACAATCCCTGCCCTGGGCCTGCTGGCCACTCTGTTACTGATGCAGGCCAGGGTGCCACTGGCCTTCTTGGCCACCTGGGCTCACACTGGCTCATTCAGCCAGCTGAAGCCCAGCACCCCCAGGTCCTTTTCCACTCTGCCCTCAGCCTGTAGCTCTGCATGGGGCTGTTGTGACTGAAGGACAGAACCTGACACTTGGCCTCATTGAACCTCACACAACTGGCCTTGGACTATCAATCCAGCCTGTCCAAATCTCTCTGCAGAGCCTTCCTGCCCGCCAGCAGATCACTACTCCCACCCAGCTTGGTGTCACCAGCAAACCTACTGAGGGTGCACTCAGTCCCCTCATCCAGATCATTGATAAAGATATTAAAGAGGACTGGCCCCAGTACTGAGTCCAGGGAAACACCATCAGTGAGCAGCCACCAGCTGAATGTAGCACCATTCATCACCATCCTGTGGGCCTGGCCATCCAGCCAGTTTTTCACCCAGCAACAGTGTCCCTGTCCAAACCATCAGCAGCCAGGTTCTCCAGGAGAATACTCTAGGAAATTAAGTCAAAGGCTTTACTAAATTCTGGGTAGACAATATCTAAGTGGGTCACTTTGTCATAGAAGATCAGGTCAGTCAAGCTGAAGTTTCCTGGATCCTCCTTCCAGCCCCTCTTCTAGATGGGAATCGCATTTGCCAAGTTCCAGTCAACTGGGACCTCCCCGGTTAGCCAGGACTGCCAAGAGATGATGGAAGGGGCTTGGTGAGCACTTCACCAGCTCTCTCAGTACCCATGGGGGATTCCATCTGGCCCCATGGACTTGAGTGTGTCTAAGCTGTGCAGCAGGTGTTGAGCATTTCCCCTTGGATTATGGGGCTTTCATTCTACTCCCTATCCTTGTGTTACAGGTAAGGGGACTGGCACCCAGAGAACAACTGGTCTTGCTATTGAAGACTGAGGCAAAGAAGGCATTAAGTACCTCAGACTTTTCCTCATCCTTTGTCTCTCTGTTTCTTACCACATTCAATAAAGAACGATTCCCCTTGGCCCTCCTTTCATTTTTTGTTTTATGCCAAAAAGCCATTGATAAAACAAAACTAGGATAAATTACCCTTTCCTCTCAGTAGCTATGCTTTTAAAAAACCTTCTCTAGGTGAAAAAAAGATTAAAATGTTTTTTAAAAATAAAGACAAGTAAATATGAAAAATTAATTTAACTTTGTTATTCATTTTATTCATCCCCTGAAAGCAATAAAAGATTAATTAAGAACCATAAATCATATCAATTATTGATCTTTGAAAAATTGCATTTTTTGGCTTCTTTACTGACAAAATATATTTAAGGGAAACATTAAGAGAATATATCAATATTTAAATTTGTCAGTAAAATATGTATACATGGATTTGATTCGTATTTTTTGGACAAGAACTTTGAGTTCTTTGAGAATTATATTACAATGTTTTAAAATTAATTTAAATGCTCTGAGGTAAAAAAAAAAAAGCATCAGGATCTTTATGTACAGTCATATAATGTATCAGTAATTGTTTTTATCAATGAATGGATTATTACAAATTTCACTCTGATGCACAAAATCATCCTCCTTTTTACTGCTTTCCAAAAAAGGTTTAACATGTAATGAAAACATATAAAGGTGAGTCAATATATCTAACAAACAGGTAAGATGATAATGTGTAATAAAGAGAGAGGCCATCTTACTAGCAGTATGAAAATTTTCAGGAAAGTTAGAACTTCTTATTTATCAGCTATTTCTACTTCATGAGAGCATTTAATATTGACATCACAACATTCAATGGTTTATATATTATTTCCTCACTGTACATTATTTGATTTAGGAAATGACACAAGCATATAGATGCTTTGTGGCTGTTGCACTTTCAACCAGGAGGTTTTTGCATTGAAGTAAAATGAAATATTCCCCAGGCTCCCCTGACATTAGGTCCGACTGCCCTTGGTTCACAGAACACTACACATAGACACCAAAGTGCAGGTGCCAGTCCAGAGCTGAATCTCACCCTGGTAGACGTAAACTAATTTTAAAACCATGTGTAAATTTAGTGTATACCCTGGTGTACTGAGCGCCAATTACATACCTTTATTTTCCCCCTTCTTCTGCTTAAACTAAGAAGGACACATTCCTGGAAGGTTTAAACCTATATAGATCAACTCCTGGGAAGATGTGCTTTTGTCATGCACACATGACATCACTTATAAGCTTTCCTTGCACTGGATGTTTCTGTTCTTTGCTGAAAGATGCTTCTTGCTTAACAACAGCCAGCAGCCAGCTGCTTTGCAGCACAGCAAATGCACATCTATACATACAGGTGGTTTACTGGGTCACATAATGAAATTCTGACACCTCAAGAACTACTGCAGAGGTCTGTGCTCTAAGTTACCTACAGCCATACCCGGGACCAGACTTTGCATTTCCTTGAGCTGACAGTTCAAAGCTCAGGGAAAACCTTTCTTTGTGCACTGTGCTGTTAAAAAATAGATATGTGCACACCTCCCCATGACTGACATGTATTTCATTAGCAATGCAGAGTCACCAGTACCTATTTGTCATTTTGAAGAAAAGACCTCAGCCATTTTGAATGTCAGTTTTTAAAATACTCTTTTTCAGCATGGTTCCTACTCCCCAGTTTCCAAAGAACCAACACTAATTCTCTAAAAGAGATTTTCTTCAAACATTTCATGACTGCTTGCATACTTTCTTTCAAATATTATTATGGAACTAGGTCTAAAAATTATAAAGTAAATTTAATTGATGAAAAATACTCCTTTCAACATTTCTGTGCTGATTGTGTTAACTGCTCCACAAAACACATGGTATTGGGGAAGTCTTACATCCAATCTTTCATGTTGCTGCAGGTGAAGAGGAAGCAGCACTAAATGATCAACCAGTTTTCTACAGCAGAGGCTGAACAGTGTCTCAGCCTAGAAGTGCTGCAAAGGCTGGAAACCTGCACTCCCAAGAGAAGAGTGGGCTCAGGTCTGATCTGCAGCAGCCCCTCTGTGCCCCCTCCAGGCAGGTGAAAGCTCACACAGACACTGACTCTCACTGATTTGGAGACATTCTGTTGAGTCTTTCTAACAAATCAAATTCCTGGTCCAAGTGCAGCTGTATCTCGGCCCCTCTGCTTTCTGCCCACTCTCCTCTGAAAACCCGTGTGAACCCATGCCACTACTGTCCCTAAACCATGGCTACTCCTTCCCCTGCAGCCAGTCATCCTCCTCTGTGCCTCTCTCCCTGCCAGGATGCTGAGGAGCCCATTTCCTCAAATCTGAATCATAGGTACCAATGAAAAAACAGCTCTCAGCTGAGGATGGTGCCAATTATGCAATTGCAAATGCAACTAAGTAATAGAGCATGCATTGTACAAGGTTTAATTCAGTGAAAAGAGGCTCAGGCCTCTAGTCTCTCTCCTTGCAGCAAAAGTTATCAATTAAGCTCCTCTATAAAGCAAAACCAACACAAAATGGATGTAAGAAACACACATCACATTTCTAACCACAGTGGCCTAATCATCTTCACCTAACCATCCCCTAAGAACCCAGCACTCTGTCACTGCCTTCACATTAACCCAAGCTCCAGGAACATCACAATATAAGCTTTATTAGCTTCCTTTACTCTTTCAGTTTTGTTAAAACAAAACAAAACAACAACAACAAAACAAACCACAAACAAAAGAAAGTAACAAAACTCAAAAACTCTAAACTTGCATTATATTTTGTTATATTCTTTTCTCAAACCCACTGCTTCTCTTCCCAGAATCCCAGAGGGGTTTTACCTTCACTTTCTTATTTCCCTGCTTATCTTCACTGACCTCAGCATTACCCTATTAAATAGGCAAGCTTTGCTCTTGGAGCTTTTCTTTGCTATTCATATTTGAATGTACATTTCCTGGGGCAGCATGACTGAGGGAAGACAGGAGAACAGATTTCCTATGTGAAAAAATGGCACAGCAAAGAGGAAGCAAACTATTTCCACTGCCCATTACAGACAGGGCAACACAGAGACATTTGAGGATGGCAATAAGGAAAACCCTTCCAGTACAGGCACCTGAGTTGCTTGTCTAAGGCATGTGGGAAGGTGTGAAACTTCCATCTTCTGTAGATAATTCTGCAAAAAAAAAAATTGATGCCAGTGTAGGAGGACAAATTATCTAAATTTTCTATTATTCTATTGTTTTCTCCACTGGTGGTTACTCAGCAGTGTTTGAACTTGTTTAAAATTCTTCTGTTGAAATTGCAAAGTCCTCCTACTCACTTTCCATCGTCATGCTTTAAATATCATTATTTAAATAATATTGGAACTACTATTCAATCTCAAATTGTCAAAATACATAGAATACATTTTCAGAAAAATGCATCATTAATTACTTGAAACAAGTTACTATTTTTCCATTTCCCCCTGAAATTATATTTTCAGTGCCTAAAAAGTAAACTTCAAAATTTCCTGTAGCAAAACCAGTGGGCTCACTGTGGAAACTTATTCCATTACCTTGTTTGTGTCACTTTTTTAACATAACCACTAAGACTTTCTACACTAAAAAAAAATTCCATTTTTCTTGAATCACACATAACTAAAAATCAAATTATTTCAGACACTTTCATTTAATTTAAGGTGGCTGCCTGTGCACTCCTGGTCCTCTGCAGGAAGAAGTAGAATAAAGCCATCTAAACAACTTGGGGCAATTCAGCTGCAGTGTTGGCTGCAAAAATTCTTCCATCCTGAAACAAGATAGGAACAATCCCACAACTAGCTATGATGCTTGAAAGCAGTTCTTAAAATAATAAATGAGGTGTCTTGCCAACAGGTTAACATCCAATATTTTTTAACTTCCAGATGCACAATATGCTTTCCTTACCTACTTCTAGTCAAAATGTCTGTCCAAAACATTGCAGAACAGTCCATAAAAGACAGTTCATTATGTCTTTTTATAACTTTTTCAAAACTAAAACTGAACAGAACAAACCCCATCATTTTGTTTTTCTTTTAGAAGCCTTTCCCTTCCCCTGGCCTCTCCCAGCCCTCAGATCCATACTCCAGTATTAGAGAGGGAAGTTCTTCCAGAACTTTGCAGAGAGGGAAGTTCTCAAGGCAACAGTCACAGCTACAACCCAAGCTTCTCACCAAAGGCATAGCCAGCAGCAACAGGGCAGATCACAGCTGGCAGCAAGGCCAGCTGCTGGGGACAGAGGCTACAAATCAGAACGTGAAATGACACATGAAAGGCCAAAGTTTGATGGAATAAGGGCAGGAAAAAAGATTTTGGATTGACCTTTTTAGGAAAAGGACATACTTTCAACTCTAGTTCAAACAGGTAAATTTTTAAAGAAAATATTCCCCAGCTAGAAAATACCTATAATAAGAATGCCTGCCTAGCTCTGCTCAGATTGAAATTTGTATTTAAATATGCATATTAAAATATGCATATTTTTTAAATTTAACTTTATAGCTGATCTTCACTGACTCCAGTGCTAAGGATGGTACCCTTAACCGGGGAAAACAGGGGAAAACAAAATTATCAACACAGTTGAGACCATGTGCAGGGGTTTATGTAAACCTCATTAATAATGTTATGGTTTCATACTTAGTCTTACCTGTTTTGTCATCACTGGGGATGGAAGTAGTTTTTTAGACCTAAACAGGAAATTTAGACTTCTCACTAAACAATGAAAACAGTCCCTAGCTAGATGGAAAAGATTACATTCAATGACTATGACTATGTTCACAGAAGAAACTCTGTAAATCAAATTTAGTAAAGTAGGGCATTTACTCATGACTAAAAAATACTGCACAGCTGGACTTTTAAATAAAAATTTTTAAAAGAGGATACAAAAATGCATCCAACAGAACAGCAGAGAAGGAGCAGATCTGCTGCTGCACAGTTCACAACAAACCAGCATCCAATGGCATTCTTAACTGAAGTGATGTCAGCAGCAATGGAAAAAAACCAACCTTCTTCCCAAAAAGAAACGAGGAAATACAAGTCAAAGAGAGAGAAAGAGATCCAGTTAGCTCCCTGTGAGTCCATTACTCACAAGCAATCCCACCTCCAGGCACAGCAGCCAGGGCAGCTGGGGCAGGGTCGAGGGGCATGGGACTGAAATCTGCTGATGCACTGCTGTGTGTATGAACACACATCAATCTGGAAACACTGTCTAGGCATTCAACACAGCTCCCCTTTCATAGCATATCAGGGATGTTTCAACAGGCATGTGTTTTATGGTGCACCCCCAACTCTCCTGGTCATAGAAATCCCTGGCTGCATCCCTTTCCCCAGCACTTTACAATGCTGTTTTACTGCTGTGTTTGACCTCTGGCCAAACTCCAGAAATTGTGCAGTCGGATGGAGACAGAGGTATAAACCTCTCCTGCACTCTGGGGAAGATAAATCTTTGGTGAGGCATGGGTGAAGCACCTCATTACACTTGGCTGCAGAAGACCTCTGCACAAGGAAATATGTGCGACCTGTGTTGCTGCACTCAAGGAGCAACCAGCTCATGACAACACCTTCTGTTGCTTGGGACTGGGAGAGGGCAGCACATAATTCAGTTCATCCTTGCCCTTGGAGCAGCCACACCACTCTCAAGCACCAACAGAGGAGCTCTGGCACCATACCTTTGGAAGTGCTGCCTCAGTTTTGTGTGCAACAGCCTGGTGAGGGCCCTGAGAAGTGGCTACCCCACAAGCCCATCCCTCTTCCCTGTTGCTGTTCCAACACTATGCACAGGGATTTACTCCAAAATCTAATTCAGCTCAGTGTGATTTCCTGGAAGTCAATGAACCAGACAAGCAGTAAAACACTGGAACAGGTTGCTCAGAGAGGTGTGGATTCCCCATTCCTGGAAATATTCAAGGACAGGTTGGACAGGGCTCTGAGCAACCTGTTCTAGTGAAAGATGTCCCTGGGCACTACAAGTGGGGTACAAGATGGCCTTTAAAGGTACATTCCAACCCAAACCACTCTATGGTTCTATGGAAATTTCCTCTATGTGAATTTTCTAGATATTGATATATTTTACAGCCCTGTTTTAAAACTGAATATTTTCTCTATTTCTTGGAATAGCAAGAGAACATCTTGCAACAATCTGTCTTCCAGCATGCAGTATATATAACATTTGGTCAAGTCACATTTAGAGCAAAGCTCCTTTCTGTTCTTGCTCGCTGCCAAGTGCCTCCCAAGGGCAATGCACAAGGCAAGAAAGATGGAGTTCTGTCAAACTCACAACAAAAATGGAAGATCAATTCTCATCATATATATCTGCAATGCTGTCAAGCACTAAAGGCTTTTATATAATTGTGTATGAAAAATTGTCCTTGCTCCATTTCTTTCATCTTCTAATGTACCACTGGACAGTGACTTCCCTGACACTGGAACCTGACTTACAGATTTTCATATAAGTGCTTTCATATAAGTGTGTAATCATTTATGGCCTGATGCCATGAAAACATCAAAGAAAATGCATTGCTGTGACCACATCAGGAGACTTAAAAGGCATTGCCCCCATAAGCAGTGCTACCTGTGGTCCAAGTTGCCAACCTTTTGATTTTTTGAAGAAAACTCATCACCCCTGTGAAAGGCAGTGGCTGTCTGAGAGCCTGCAGGAACTCAGTGCAGTCTCTTCCCCACAGTACTCCCAAGAGTCCATGAGGATGCCTTTTACAAAGGAGGTCATTGCTTATCATTTGTGAAGTTCTTGAAATACTTATCCTCTTTTATTCTCAAATAATATGCTACCCTACAGCACAGTTCAAGGTGCCTTCCTTGAGTCTGTTTGTATGTTTTCGCTTATATTGTCTGCAGTGCTTATACTGTCTACCATATGAGGGGCTCACTTTGTAGATTTTCTCTAACTTGGAGGTATTTTAATATGGTAACTTGAAAAGATCAATTAATGTCCTGTCTTTTTAAGAGGTTTTTCCTATTCAGCATTTTTAATTACAAACTTGCAAAATGCAAGAACTTAAAGTTTGAAATGAGACAGTTTAGACTGAGTGTTTGCAAAAACTACTCAAAAGGAAGAGAGGAAAAAGATTCACTGTGCAAACAGAAGCATTTGTTGGGAGCAGGAACTTAATTTCAAATTCACAAAATAAGTTCCCTAACCACTACACTATGGAGGCAAACACGGTGTCTACAACACACAGCTTTTATCTTCCATCTTTCATCGTGACTCAGAAATACTCAGTTGCTTAGATAAAAGCAGAAGCAAACTAGGAGATGAAATGGAGGAGGCACTCACATGGCACATGGGTGCTCACCCTCCACTGGAGCTCACACCATGACTGAGGTGAGCTAAACCAAGAAGGCTCACAGGCTTCTTTGCAAGCATATGTAAACCTGCACAAGATGCAAGGCAGTGGAGAGTTAGATTCCTGACTTCTTAAACAAACTTAGCTTGTCAGAATAGGAAAAAAAAATAACATAAAAACACCAACACCCTCACCTGACAAGATTAAAAGAGTCATGAAAATGTTTTGGAGAAGGGATAAAGCAGTTCCTCATAAGAAACTTGAAATAGTAGATCTTATGGTGCTATAGGTCAGTCAAACACTGTATGTGATGTGAGCAAGGTCTTTACTGTTTGAAACAAGCTTAAGAAGAAACCTGGCTTTGTTCATGATAAGGACATTCTGAATCTCACTTTAGTTGTCTCCTTTTACACTGCTTCTCTGACCTGAGTACTCCACTGGCTTTGCTTTTAAAATTCAACAAAGTAAGACAATGATTAAAGAAACAAAAGTTTTATTCTATGTTGTATGATTTCAGTTTTCTGATATGTTTAGAACATGCTCAGATGAATACAGAAGGGGTTTGATAATTAAATTTTTGAAAATTTTTAACTAATGTAAGTGGATGGAGGTTTTTTCCTGAAAAGTCTATCAGCTGGAAATGAAGAAGGTAGATGTGCTGGGATTCTCATCCATGTAAGATTTCTCATGACTTGCATATGAACAATATGAGACAAAGGCAGAAGACCAGCAACTGCATACTGTGGGAGATGGTGTATCTGCTTATGTACTTTCTGCAGGCACAAGAGGATTTTATTTTGACACGTTACAGGTTCTAGTACACTTGTCTGTTTTCTCAGCAGATTTAGGAACATTTGGTATCTCTGCATTTTTAACAGAGCAGCCAAAAATTGACTTTTTTAGCCTTCTAAAGAAGTTCTTCAGATTTTTTCAGTACTGTAAGCTTTACCATTTATTTATTTATTTACACAATCACTTTTAATTGGTGACTCTTACTTTAACCTTCCTTGAAAATCCCAGTATCAGTGACACTTGTACCCCTGGTGAACTATATGAAAAAAACATAGTTGAGGAAATTCCCACAAAGGAATTTGTAGGAATTATATTTTATGGCAAAGGCATAAAATTAAATCAAATAGTATGCTAGCAATTTAAGTTAAATACTAGATTAAAATATCTTGAAGACTTTATATTCATTACAAACTATCTAATATCCTTATTATATTAATAGCCCCAAAAATGAGTCAAAGAAGTTGGCACGATGATGCATGTTATGAAATTATAGAAGATGCTGAAACCTATCAACACTCTCCATTCAGTCAGACAAAATCCTCTGGGAATTTCAGTCAGAGGTTGAATGAAAATATTTATGATGGAGAAAGATTGTGAAGAGTTGGCTCTATGTTTGAGAGGATGGATAGGAAACAATAACAAAACTGGAAACGAAGACTCAAGAATCCAAGTTAAAGTTCCTTCTGTTGAAGTCAGCATGGGCATTTGTTTATATCCCTGATTTTTTTTTTAAAGTTAAATTCCAATATGTATATACATATTACATAAAGTAAAATATGTTTTAATATTTTTCATATTTTTGCATATTTCATATGCAAAATATTCAGCATATGTGATGCAAGTCTATAAAATACTGTATGTAAAAACTACCTACTTGTAATTAAAGTTCTGAGCCCTCTATCTACATGTCAGCAAAATACTCAATTATAATTAAAACCAAGGAAGATTCTCATTTTTCCTTTGCAAAACAATGACTCACTGTGAAAGAACATTTCGTTTGTTCAATAAATTACTGGTCATTCACACTGTCATGAAATCTTAAAGCTGACACAAAGGGTTTGAAATTGAGTTTGGCTGGATGAGTTAACAATTACATGAGCCTTTTAGAAGCAGTTAGAACAACCAAGCCTGTGGAAAACAGAGAGGAAACCTGAACCTGGCAGCAGCATTGCCTGTTGTAATGCCAGAACAGCTGGCTCAGAGATGGAGTGGGCTGTGGCTAGCAAGAATGAGACAAATATTATCACAGAGAGCATATGCAAAGAGGATGTTTATTGAAATTCAATAAAAATAAACAGATGAAGACAGTATCTGCTGGAAGGCAGGATGATGACATGGAAGAGAGGGAGAAGAAAGATGACACCATCTGGCACATACTCAGTTTTTGCAGAATAGTAACAGGAGTCTCTGGTTTCTCTGCCATTATGCTTCGATCCTTCCCTCCCTTGATGTAGACACAACCATCTTCTATTGAAACCTGATCAGAAACACAAAGGAAATGAACCTTCCTATATTCCTAGCACAGAAGGAAATTCTGCATTAAGGTCCTACTGCCACCTGCTTATCTGAACATGCAAAGCAAGTCCTCCATGAGAAGCCAGGCTCTAAACATTTTTCAGATAATAAGATTTCCTTCAGTTACTGAGGAATAAGAGGGACTTCAAAGTGAGAACAGATGAGAAATTGAGCAACCCCAAGTCAGGAGGATACTCCCCACAAGCCCATAATCCCTAAAATTGATGAATGCTGCTCCAGGTTACAGGCAATAACATATATCATTTGCTACAGCACCAAGATTTTGATTTCAGAAAAGAAACAAAACTAGAACTACAAATGTTTCTTCGCAAAAGAACTTGCACATTGGTTACTTTTGACACTTGGAACATATTCAGCCAGTTGACTCCCTCTGAGTACTCTGCTCTAAGTTAAGTATCTCAGTCTAATCTGCCTCATCCCCCTACTACACCTGAAGAACTTTAAAAAGAGGCATACCACATAAAAATACAGTAATTTCTCCTTTTTGGATGAAAATACTTAAAGTCAGACACTACTGCAACAGATCCAGGCCACCGCCGATGGATGAACAAACCCTTCCAACAGTGGTTCCTCTGACAGGAAGCCTCATGCTTCCTGCAGTGCTGATAACGACTGCCAAACAGATACCAGGTAAAACTGGACAAAAAACCCCAAATTGATGGAAGTGTTGTAAGCTGGAAAATAAAACTGGTCTAAATGATGATCTACAAGATGGTGTTGGAGGACAGAGGCCTCAAAATAAGTTTCTTTAAGCAGCTAATAGAAGGGAAAACCTTTCTTAGTCTATCTCATGGACAAGAACTGTAGCTCAACACATCAGATAGTGACTAACAGAGGAAATCAGAGAAAAAGAGTTGCATGATCTATTTGCTCACTTTTTCAGTCAACTAACAAATCATGTTAGTTATCTAAATGGTTAATAAAAACTCACATGGTTTTTGATTATAGTCTTTCATATAATATACATACTTTCACTTTTGGCCATTAGCTGGGTTGTGAATGATATTCATGGAGAAAGATTTTAACACAAAGTTGAAAGAAGCAGAATCAAACAAAGCATTCCTCTGGCATTTGCTGTAGGATAAACAGTTGTTGCTTCCTGGTACTTCAAGCTCCATACAAGTAAGATGCTTTTTGACCTTAATTATTCAGATACCTTGATCTTATTGTATCTTCCTAGTAAAGCCATAGTTTCAGTGGTGCACATAGATGACCAAGATTAGGGTAGGTCTTCAGAGAGTTGAACTTGCTAGAGAAGATCAAAAAAGTGAATTTCTAAAAGGCACCCTGAAGGCTCAGCTGTTGCCTTCTGTGATGTGTACAGTAGGCTTTCTCTCACCAGTCACCTAAAATACAGGCATGTCTTAGCCTGGGACACAAGTTCCCCCTCCAGTCAGAAGAGCTGAAAATGGTCACCTCCAGGTAGCAGTTCACCTTCTCCCTCCTAAAAGAGGGACCCTGGAAATGCTGCTCCTTTCATTAGCTAGAGACAGAGTCCAGACAACAGAATGATGACTCAGACTGGGGGGAATGGACACCACCCTAAAGTCCCCAAACCAGAGTGCTTCAAAAGCTCTGCTCTGCTCTGTGGTGCTCACCCAGGAGCTGAGCTCCTCCAGAAGCCATGTCCCAGCTGCAGTGACAGCCACCTACATGCCTAGTAGGGTATCTGATCTTTGATATGTGTTCAGTTCTGTGCCAGTCTTCACTAGCATTAATATAAAGACAACACAAATATTAAGACAACAACAAAAAAAAAGCCAAGAGTGACTTATTTACTGGGGCCATCCTACTTACTGTTATGACATGGTTGACTGTCGGGGAGGGGCTGCCCTTGGGGGAAGCTTCAGTAAGACCAGCATCAAGGGCAGCAGGTTCTGAAACAAAGGTTGCCTTTAAAAGAAAACACCAAAAACGTATTTTTATTCTGAATTCAGTTTAAGAAGAGGAGTTCCCTCCCTCTCAAGTAAATATAAAAACACCTGGCCCTATTGCTACATGTGGTGGCACAACAAAAGCAAATAAAATTGCAATTCTTGCTGTTTCCCATTTTTGGTGAATTTTATATTTGAACTGTTGAAATTACCAGTTCAAGAATAAGAAGTTGTTATATATAGTGTCAAGAGGAAAGTGCTTGTTATTTGTACAGAGATTAGTCCTGTGGTCAAAACCAGCAGTATTTCTACAGCACACCTCATTAATTCCTTCTTGTCACACAAACACACAAAAAGCAGAGAGTTGTTTTCTATATTCTTTAAACAGATGAATGATTCTGCCATCTTGTGGGAGATGGAGAAATCCTAACTATTTGCACAATAACAGCAGGGCAGAACAGAATGGAACAAAAATTTCTTCTTTTTTACTTGTTTCAGTTGTTGATTAAGTGAACAGACATTAACACCCAGTATATTCCAAATAGTCCACAAAATAAATAATTAATTACAGCCTCATGGAGGAAGCTGAGCAATGGGGTTGATGTTTAAGATACTAACTTGACCAGAAACTCTACTCAGAAGGTAAAGGTACAGCAACTAAAAATCCTGTTTTTTTCCCCAATCATCTGATAATGTGAAATATGTAGAGAATTATTTAAATTCTCTCCCATTTGTTACATTACCTTTCATAAAAGAAAAAATGTAAAATTTTACAGATTTTTATCTACAATTAACCTTTTAAGAACTGTCAAACTAACACAATATTTACATATTATGGACCACCACCCTCTATTAATAACTCCATAACATAGTTTTACAAAATTAGTAGATTAATTTATCATTAGTCTTTGGCTGATACAGATTGCATCATTATACTTGACAATTTAACAGACATACAATATTGCTTGCTCTATCCCACCTTAATTCAACATGGACCATGCTGGAGTAAAAACTATTAATCTAACCAAGTATAAATGACAGTTTAAGAGAACAAGAGCTGAAAAAAATATGGACCAGTTTCACCTTAAAGTAATTTTGTAAAGGTTCTCTTCCTACTCCACCATTCTCAGCAGGCAGAAACCAAAGGGTACATCAAAAATATGCAACACAAAACTGTGTGTGACCATTTATTCCCCATTCTTCTTGGGAAATTCTGAAGCTCAAGAATGTGGCTTCTGCTAGGAAAGATGAGGCTTGAGGTGGAGCAGCCCAAGGGGCACATTTATCCCTTGGCTCTGCAAGCCTCCACCAGGGGAGTTACTTTGAGCTGTTCTTATCCCACCAAAAATTACCTTGGGGAAACAAGCTCATCTAGTTTATCTTTCTTCTCATCTAGTTTATGTTTCTTTGTTGCAACTGCAATGAACTTATCTAGTAAATCTAATACCATGTCACAAGAAAGCTTCCTGGATCAAATATTGCATTTATACTTACATAACCACACACTAAGACCATTATTTTCCTTTGTAAATCATTCATTTAAGTGAATAGTATTTTGTTAAGCACTTTGAACATACAGATCTGACAACTACAACATAATAAGAAGGAATGCAACAATTTAATGTTATTATCATTTCTTCATAATGGCAAGCATCTAAAAAGCTAAGGCAGGCCTAGATCTGGAAGTCAAGTTCCCCAATTCTAAGTCATTTGAATTAAAGACAACAAGAGAACACGTTCCACAGTGACAAACAACCCATCTACCTCAGGCACTCTGTCTCCTACTTGTACACCAGCCAAGTCTGGTGGACCATCTTTTGGCAGCCGTGCAATCAGGATCCCCTGGTAACACAAAACATAGGTTTCAGAAGTGACAGTTTCTCCCATTGTTCTCCCATTGATGTAAAAAGCAAATGGGAAGTAATTAATTTTCAAGACTTATTGTTTTGTTGCCTCCATAAAATTAAAAACTAAATGCCTTAGCCCATTAACATGACAAAAAAAAAGCCTCCATGGCTGACACATACAACAATGAACAAAAGTCAGTAATTGTTTACAATGTGCCATGGGAAACAGACTGGAAAACAAAGATTTATTTAAAAGATAAATCAGTGAGAAGATGTGTGAAATATTTCCCTCAAATCAAGTTAGCTCCTGGGAATGAGCAAATGAGATGGGAGAGGCATGTGGGTTGCCAAGGGAGCGATCCCAAATTGAAGCAGAAAATGAGAATTAGACAACAGTGTTTCAGTCATCATGTTGCCTTTGCAAAATCATTGGTTTACATTTGGGTATCTCTCCCAAATCATCCCTTCTGGAGCTGTCCATCAAAATCTAATGCCAGATCCTACTCTGGGAAATAAGCTACCTATGTTTACCCTTGTTAGCTTTAGAAAGATGTAAATATTACATGAAGGACAATCTCAGAAAGCAAACAACAAAACACAGTAACTCAAGGAACTACTCATCAGTCTATTCCTAACAATCACTAGATAAATTTTTAATATTGAAATGCACCTCATCGCTTTCTTTACATGAAGATGAGCCCTTTCCACCAGCAATGCTAATACCAAGACTTCCCATTTGACTGCACACAGTAATGGTCACCTGGAAAAGAATTGTAATGGTTAAGTGACCTAATTAATTTAAAAATATTGCCTATTAATTATGTGAGCATTGAAAATCTACCTCCCACTCTGAACAGCAGCAGACATGCCCCTGGAGAGCCCAGCCCAGAGAAAAATGGGGTTACACTTCAACACTGGCACATGCAAGACTTATCACCACTGCTTGGAAACCATAGACTGAACAAAGACTCAGCTCAGTGCCCACCTGCACGCACCTTTGACTTGGCCTCACAATACCAAAGCTGGATAAATAAAGTGAGATGCATGGCTACAAGGAAAGTGGGTTTTGTTGGGGTTTTTTAATGGGAAATTCCCACGTAAGCCATGGGGAACCATGACAACCCTCAGCTTACTCTCTTTAAGGTAAGCCTCATGACATCTGCCATGCAATGTCCCCCCTTCTTTGCATCTTTCATAAACTGTCTCACCCAAGAGGAGTTCCCCACTGACACAGGGAGTGCCCACAGACACAGGGAGTGCCCACAGACACAGGGAGTGCCCCCAGCAGCAGCAAGCCCAGCCCTGCAGCAGTTCCAAACCTTCAGCGGGGGCTGCGGCACATCCAGCGCCCGCAGCTCGTCCGCGGCCCGGCCGCGCTCGCTGGGGAAGCTGCCTGCTGCTGACACAGGTGGCTGCACCCTGGTGTTGGATCCTGGAAGAGTCTTCCCTTTCATTGCCAACTTGTGCTTTTCTTGAAGCGTTGTTCTGGTATTTCTTTGATCTCGCATGCTTTCGTTGCTATCAAAAAGGCTGCCGGAAAACTTGGAAATAGGCTCCTGAGGGTTAAAGATAAAAAAGGTAAACACAGCAACAGCAAGGAGAATCTGAGACACAGACCTTGCCCCTGTTAACGTGAACTTGTTCCTCACTCTCACATTGCTGTATGATAGAATTTATTTCACTGAAGACAAAACTGGAACTTTACAGCAAACATACAATATTTCTCTGGGCATGTTTTGCCCTCAACACTGGGATTGAAATTGAGGGAACAGGAAGAGGACTGGTATTCCGTACAGCCTTTCACTGGATTCCCTGGCACACACAAGCACTTGTAACACACACATATCCTTAAGTGCATAAAATCCTGCAATGCCCTGTGAAAATGGCAGAGCATGAGAACAAGACTATTTTGGGCAGCCTCTGGCAGCTCTGTAGCACTGAATCCACTATTCTGGGGGAAGGAACCACATACACACAAGGCAAAGGAAAGGTATTTCCATACAGAAAATAAAACGTTTCTTATAGTTCCTCAAAACTCACATTCCTTTCTTGGGAGCATAGGTGTGAGAGGGAAGGCAAGCCCCTACCTTGCATCTACGTATCTAAGACTTTGTTTCAGTCATTGGATTGACTTCAGTTGCAAATGGCAGTGAGTGGAGACCTGTAAACTTAAATGATTTAGGAGTCCTCTGGAAATGGAACCTCCAAGGCGAAGCATACTAAAGCCTACTCTGAAGCTTGGCCCTAGGGTTAACCTACTCTGAGATGCAGTGAGGAGCTCACAATGTCACCCCATGCTTAGCTAAACCACAAGGGCTTGAAGAGAGAAATACACAATTAAAATACATCCACCAAACAATTAAAGCTTCAGGCAAGTTTGACTGTAAAATGTAATGCTTTCCAGCTATCCATTATTCCTGGCAAAGGGTTAAATTAAATTCAGATACAATGCTCAAATTCTGTTCACATTTTAGGAATGCTTTAATTATATTTAGCTGATTTTTGCTCCTTAATTTGCTGGGTTCATGTCAAATCAGATCTTCATATTGCCCAAATCCTTCTATCTTCTGTTGGCAGTAAAATGATGCAGCAAGCACACACCAACACCTCTGAAAATAAACCACATAAGTGTTTTTCTAAGCTTGGAAGTTTAATACAGAAATAAAAAGCAGTGGCATTACCTTGAACAGCTGTGCAGAACCCCACGGGACAGTTTATTTTTCAATCTATATTGGCACTTTCCCACAATCTCTTTTTGGTTGGGATGGAAAGAAGCATTGCCAACCCCAGGGAAAGCATACAAGGCGTGATTGCTTCCCCTTTTCACTTAAAAGGGAATTTGCTTAGCTTTGACTCACATAAAACATTTATTACCTTTCTTCTCTTGAGAGAGATTTCTCTTTACAGTGCCAGGCTGACTAACCCAGACACATCTGCAGCACTGTGGTGCTGTGGGTGCCAGGGAGGAAGGCCATGAGCAAGAGCCAGGACTGCAGGCTGGAGGAGGGGGCACACCAGCAGCACTCACAGGGGCTAAGAAGGAAGCAGAGGTTCTGGAAGAGGAGCAGGAGCCCCAGTTCCTGCCTCATCTCCCAGCTAACATCAGGAAGAATGGTGAGAAATGCCCTGAAAGGGAAAGGCTGCAAGAGTGCAATCACCACCTCCTTTTCCCAAGCTAGGACCAAGAGGACAGCCAGGCTGCAGCACAGGTGACAGACACCTGGCAGGCACAGGCTAGAGAAATTACAGCAGGCAGGGGCTCACAGACATCAGCATCCTGGAAGAGCATCACCCAAAATCAACATGCAGTGGAGGAACACTGCAACCTCACTTTTCTATCATCCAGGCCTAGGGAGATGCTGAGCTCTAAGTGCTGCCAGCAACCTACTTACCTGAAAGAGATGGAGGGAACTTGGTAACTGGGGATGTAAGCAGGAGTGAAGTGAAAAATGTGTCTCATCACTGCTCAGGTTACTCATTTTAACCTGCACGTCGAACTGTACTCTTGAGGGTTGGATGAATTAATTGCAAGCAAAGTGAAGGAATAAAACATTGAACATAGCTCTGTACCCTTTGCACAAGCAAGGACATGAGAGTATAAGCAGTGCAGGTCCCACAAACCCAAAGTGCTCTGCTGCACAGCAGTGTGAGCAGCTGCAGCCTTTTCACAGATACACACTGTCTCTCCCAATTTCAAAACTACTTACATCATCAGGATCCTCAAGTTCCTCTGCTTCTTGCTCGGGACTGACCCTTCCTTCTCTCCATTTTCCATTAGCAGAGTTGAATTTGTACAGGTTACCACCATGAAAACCTTCCTTCCCTTTCAACGAGGCCCAGCGAGAGCCCTGGGAGCTCCAGTTATGGCCACTGTACAGTTTAGGAGACTTGGGAAGCCCCTTAATGGAGTCCTGAGGGAAAGAGGACATTTAAAAAAAAGGCAATTAATAGATTTTAAGAAAGCAATTGAGGTATGTAAGTGCAGAAACTGCCTGGCAAGTTCTGCAAGGTATTTTAGATTCTTGCAAATACTGCATTTCCCTTTTTTACCTTTAGAAGTACCTTCAGTCCCGAGAGACACTTTGCCAGTCAATGGGCATTACTGGTGATACAAAGAGCAAGCAGAGGCTGCTGAAAATAGTGGAAGCCCTTAAGGACTTACAAGAGCATGGTACCAAGCCTACCTTCACCATTGTAAGGAAGAATTAATGATCAACAACAGTCTTCAATAAAGTGTACTAGTGAGAAAACAAACAAGAGTGCTTAGACCTTTGACCATCTCATCTCATCTCATCTCATGACCTGAGTTAAAAAAAACTATTAAGTCAGTCCCCTCTTCATTATTCATTAAATAAAATGTTTCATTTGTTGGATGGTACCAATATAAAGCACAACACTTAATTGATCTTTTAAGGATTGCTGATTTACAAAGTGATTATAGTTCAGTTAATCCCAAAATGTCCATTACTTATTTGCATCCAAAATACTCCACCTTTCTCGCTCAGAAGTTTATACATGACAAGTTGTGTCAAGGTTGCTTACATACCTAAATTTCACTGAATTTTAGAAGTAATTTTTCAAAGTAACCTTCATCTTTCTTTGAAGCTTTCTTTAAATCTCACTTCTGCATTTTCTTACAGTGATACAAATCCAATGGCAAAAAGCAGCCTGATGCCAAACAAATAGGATACATCAATGGAGAAAACAAACTAACAAAAGCAATGTTCAGCAAGCTTGTGGTGGGGCAATCAGAAGCACATGCTGACTTTCATGTGTTTTAGCAGCTATTTGATTTAGATTTAAGTTCTTTAAGTTTCCATTTTCTTTTCTAAATGCAGAATGGTTACATTCACACACACACACACACGCACACACACAGAGATATGCTGCTGCTACCAGCAACCCAGATGTCACCATCTCTATTAGATCTAAGGTGGAAAACCACAAGGAAATAGGACAAGACTGCTCATGCTGGACACACTGATTCATCTTCAGCTGCCAAAGAAGGTCAGCCCCCTGGGATTCTTTTGCTTTCGGTTTTAGGATGGCTGAAAATACTAGGAGATGGAAATGGACAGTATCCCAGCATCTCATTGGAAAACAGCACAGACCTTTCTGTGAGACTTGAAAAGATGATAACCCCATCACATCATTATTTGTATTGTACAAGGAAGGCATGATTGGCCTTTTCCTGCAGAAAATTTGCTGTTAAACCACATTTTGAAGTGCACTGACACTCAGTGATATCCCTATTTGCTGGTAAATAGCCCATATTTCTGGTTATTCTAAACCACATTGCTCAGGACAGTGGAGCTGATTGTCAATTTAGTTGATCAATGGGAAAGCAGCACAAACAATCACAACACAGCAGTGGCTCCTTTTCCTTCTGACAATTCAAAATGCAGGGCAGGATATCTCCTGATATTTCTTCACACTCATCTTGAATAAGGAAGCAGAGGGTACCCTTAAACAGAAACTTTGCTTTCTGCCAATATTAACTAGGGGCATAGCAATTCTAATCAGACAAATAAACAGTACACTAGGTGAAATTGTTTGCTATTGGCTTGGACAATTGTATTTCAGACTAGCTAATGTGCCATCTCTCAATGTTCAGGGTATTTCAAGACATAGCTTAAATCCTTGTCAACTTTTAAGCTCATTAGGAAGTCATAAAGCAATTTCACTCTAAAAATAAACATGGGTACAGTGAAGCATTTAACTTCTTCCAAGAAAACGTCTCATCCTTGTTTGACCCTGATCCCTAATCCTAAACAACATCTTCTCAAACTCAGCCTGCCAAATTCTGTAAAACCAGTAAAAGGCTATTCTCTCAAAGTAGCAGACAGATCTCAAATTAAGCTTATGCTGGCAATCCCTTCATCATTTGAGGCATAGACTCAGCTGCAGTGGCAGCCTCCTGTATGCAAAGGTGATGAACATCAGCAGATTTTACATCCCTATGCCCCCTGCAGTTCAGCTGGGAACACAGAGCTACAGGCTACAGCAGGAGCTACAGCTCCTGCTCTGTCTGCCTTCTCCTGTGGCAGGAGGCTTTTCCTCATGATGACATATAGCTGTAAGGAAAATTCAGTATCTGTTTAACACCTGTAACCCAAGAAATTTTAGTCTTTAATATTATTGATCTACAGTACTACAAGGTAAAATGGAAACAACAGAACAATTCCAGCGAAGAATTTTCACCAGGTCTGCTGGTGGATAGCACAGTACTGTGGACAGCATTATCCTTATGAAAGCAGTTTCATGATTTGGTTGTATCAATAGCAAAAGATGGAATGAAACAACTAGAAACGCCCTTTAGTCTACATTTTCATGTACCTGCTATATGCAAAACACATGAATTATACTTCCACAAAGTAAAATGGAGAAACCACGCCAATGAATACTACTGCTGTGAGTGCAGGCTAACATTATTCTGCAAACAAATCTTAATCCCCAATTGTTTTTTACAACTTGATCCTTTTTGATGAAATAAAAGGGAGAGGGCAGGAAATAAGATAGTGAATTCAACCTCTCAGTCTGATTTTTTTACTGGATTTTTGTTTCCCCTGCCAAAAAGAAAACCAGTTCCTTATTTTGATGTATTAATGACAACGGATTTAGATAGGCTACACGCTTCCATTACCCCTCTATTTCGTTGAGGTAACAGATAGCAGATTTGTACTCCAAAAATGAAGCTCTCTTAAAAAACTTCCAGTAATTTATTAGCTCATTCTCATTTTATTAAATACTACAGGACCATGCTTTGAGACATGAGGCTACCAGCAATATCCTAATATGAAGAAAGAAAAATCAGTTCTCCTTACAGAATTTTACAGATTATATTTGGTCTTCTTACTACACAGGTAGAGTTTGGAAGTTCTTTCTTATGTTTCATATGTGGGGAAGCTAAGACCCAAAAAGATTAAAAACATGATTGGTTTCAGTCATTAGCAGCAAACACAAAGTGAGATGCACATAGATTTACATTTTCTTAAAAGTAACTGAAATGAAACAAAGAAGGCAAATTCTGTATTTAGGACTTTAAGCTTCATGGGTATGTGGGCGGTGTAACACTGCTTGTTTTGTAAAATCAGAAGTGTTTGGAGGGAGAAAATATTTATCAGCCTAGCAGTTATTATGTTCCATGGAAACACATTTTTCTTCTCTCTTCACTGTTAATGAGCCTAACTGATTGGTAACAGATCATTTTGCTTCAGTATTTCACCAGCAAGTCAAGTGATGTTTTTACCTCCCTCCAACACGTTTTTCATCTTTTCAAAGGCAATCTCTCCATAACATAACTACTGCTCCATATCATACCCCTCTAGTTAAGAGGAGAAATTGTTCTCGAAAAGCACAAGGTGTCTATTCTGATAAGAACTCACTAACAGATGCCCTAGAGAATAAATTTCCTCCAGAAAACAAAGGTGTGCAAATGCTATGTATCACCCTAAAACATTCTGGTAAATGAAAGAGAATCCAAAACAGCCTAACAAAAAAAGCCAAGATATGACAGCCTCCCATGTCTCTGAAAGCACCACACTGAAATCACAGTGTCAGTGAAACACCCTGCTGACAGCCACAGCCTGGTCTCCACTGGCAAGTAGAATCCAGGTACCTAGAACATTCAAATGGTCATACACTTGCTACTACAATTCAACTCAAAACCCCAAACACACATTCTCACCTATTTTTATATTTAAAAGATTTGCTTAAATAGCACAATTATGGGAGAGAAAATGGTTTTAAAGATGCATTTCCAAGAACATAAACACTTTTCTGCTTCAAAGTACAACTATACACAACATATTCTACTAATCAAAAACTATTTCAGACTCATTCCCTTTTCAAAGTGCAAAAGACTGTTTCTAAGCTTTGTGTAACTCACATGAAACAAAAGCTCAACAAAATGCTGCTGAAACAAAGGCATCCTTGAATATGCTTCCACTGGAGGAGAGGCAGTGTAAAAGCTGCCTGAACAGATTATGGACACTAGCCTTATACACTTTGCTAGCAGTAAATACACGATTTCATTTCAAACTCAGATACTCAAGTATTAACTATCCAGATAAGATTTTTTTAATTTCCTGAAAATACAATTTTTAAAAATTGCTGTAGGTTATCCTGAAAACATCCACTATGCAAACGCTCTTCAGACTTGAAGTTTTCTCCCCTTATGAAGAAAAGTCATCAGTAATATTCAAACAAATACTAACAAATTTTGCTAGTTGGTTTGGATTTTGTTTTGGTTTTAAGTTGCTTAGTGGAAGTCCAGGATGCCATGAACAAACTATAAAGAAATTCACTCATGTTTATAATCACGTAGTCATGATTATAATGTTTAATGTTCCAGAAATATGGAACAATCCTATCTCCTATGAGCAACTTCAGAATGATTTAAAACAGTCCATTTATTTTGGAACTGAGTAAAACTGGCAAGTTATTGAGAGTGATCTCAGCACCAGACTGTTTCCATCACAAGCACATCACCACAACTTGCCTGAGTTTGCTTCAGGAGCAAAAGACAGGACTGTGAAGCATTTAATTAGTTTTGTGTCCAACTAAAACTTTCTCTGCATTATACTGAGGATGCTTACAGACTGAAATCCAAGCTGCTGATGCTTTAGTGGTATTCCCAAGCTCTGTGTGCATCTGTGGATCTTGAGGAAAGTTACTGCAGTCAGCACTGGTCTTCCACAGCGAGCGTTGCTAACATTTTGTGTTTGGCTGTTACCACCAGCTGCACATCAGAGATTTCAGCCAAGATAACATTCCCAGCAACAGAGGAGCACATCAGAGAAACAGTGTCAAAGGTTACTGTACATCAGGTGTCCACTTCCTGGTTTTAATGCTAAGGAAGGTTTGCTAAAACTCTTCTCTGCAACATCACTGAGGAGTCACAGAGTTCTCTCCATGGACAATAATGATACTGTATTTTCAGGAGAGGTCTTCTCCTGGAAAAAGATAAGCTACTTGTTAAGATGTCAGAGTTAATGGACTAGTAACAACAGTGTTTAGAGGCAAACACCCTCAACAGGTTACAAATTCAAAACCAGACTGCCATGAACCCTCAGACCTGAAGTTAGCTCACAGTCCAGCTACACTCATTGAGCTCCTTCCTCCAAGCCCTCGCTCTGGCAGAACTCATGACTGGCCAGCCCACTGCCACAAGAACTGCACAACAGGGAATGAAACAAAAAATGTTGCCAATATCCACCAGAAGAGGAGACAGGATGGCTCCTGCAAAGCAGCTCATACAGGCAGCTCAAATCAGGCATGTGCTACCCATTTGAAAAAAAAAAAAAAAAATCACATTCTTCATTCAGCTGGTGGAATAATGATTATAGTCCTGACTTTACAATAAAATACAGAGGCACTGTCCCACTGAANGCGTGGTGCGCCCCTTTTAAAAAAAAAAAAAAAAAATCACATTCTTCATTCAGCTGGTGGAATAATGATTATAGTCCTGACTTTACAATAAAATACAGAGGCACTGTCCCACTGAAAATTTCACAATTGCTTCAGGAGAAAGGGAACACCCCAAACAATTACTGATAGTCAAGACCAGCTTTTGTCATATTCCCTGACAGCAACCCAAGCACAGAAACAGATTTGTGTGTTTGTCAGAAACTGAAGATGGGAAACACTCTTATCAAGTCAACTGAAAAACTAATTTTATTTTCTGGAGTCAAGGCAAAGAATGGTGATGAATTCTCCCTTAGCAAAAGGTCTAGGCATTTCTAGATAAACAGTGTGCTTCTGTCTCAGTGGGAGACAGACATTTACAGCAAACCTGGATAGTATCAACCAATATACTAAAAAATGTACTTTTATTAAAATTAAATTCCTGGCATCACTACTCTCTCTTTAAAGCTGAAATTACGAGCTCCAAGCAGTGTAACCTGTTAAGCAGCTAATCAGCAAAAAGCTGCTCACTCAGCACTGGTAAAGCATCAGTGCTAGATCAGAAGCAGGCTGAGCAGGACACAAACAAGTCACTTGCTGGAAAGAACAGCGTTATGCAAGTTTCCAGAACACACTTTCCTACAATACACTGATTATCAAAAATATGGAACTTAAGCCAGAAAAATAATATCAACACATAAATTTGTGGGAAGTTGAGGGAAAAGCCCGGAGCAACACACAGGGATGGAAAAATCCATTGCTACACTAACTACAGTAGCACAAGAGTGCCTTTTTTTAAATTATTCTTTTAAGACTAGGAATTGTGACTATGAATAAAGAGAACTTGCATGCAGTAACTGGCAGGTTAATATTAAATCCACTCCACCACTGTGGTCAGTTGATTTTCCCTGGTTACCTGTTTATAGCTAATAAAACAGCATGCAAATTTTGTAGCCTCTTTGCATTAAACCCATCTCTCAAAAGACAAAGTAAAGTAGGAAAAGTTTATAAAGAAAGAAGTCATAATCATATTCACTACTCAGGCTCCTCACAGCATCAGAAAGAAGTCATAATCATATTCACTACTCAGGCTCCTCACAGCATCAGCAAGAGAAAAGAAACAGAGACTGGGAAGAGAGCGCTCAAGCTTTCAAGGACAGACATTGCTGCATCAGAACATGTGTCATCAACTTGTCCTGGCTATACAACAGAGTTAAAACTGCCTGGAATGTTATCAATGCCATTGGGCAGAGAAGGGTACTTCAACCACTCTATAAAATGGCACACACATGGATCACTCAAGAGATGAGAGGGACTCCTGAGATCTAGGCTGATGGAGGTTTGATCAAATAGAATGACATGCAAGTCACTCTGAACCAGCATTAGGAGGAGAGAGGGTAGCCACTTGTCTCTGTTTGCACAGCAAGAATCCAAGCACCTTGTCAGCCCTGAAAAACAACACTTCATCTGCTCTTATTCCATACCACTGGCAGCTGTTGCCATACCTCAAGGTGTACCCTGGAAACTACACTTACTGCCAGTCTCAAACACTACACTACCTTGTACACACTGCTGAACTACCTGCAGCAGAGCAGAATCTCAAATTGCCTCACCAAAAAGCATAAACAAAAGACATTGACGAGATTCAGATGCTACACAGTATTACTGTACAAGCCTGAAAAATACACCTCCTCCTTTATCTCTCCCCAGACACTGATTGAAAAAAACATAACAAAAATCCAGATTTCCACTACACAGGTTAACAAAGTGAAGAGCAATGGCAGTGAAAAGCAAGGAATGCCAACACTTCTCTGGGGTAGTAGCTGGTTGGTCTGATGATGGACTTCAGCTCCTCTAATCTCTCATTAAGCAATTGTTGGATTCTAGTCTGAGTCAATTAATTTTCTTTTACAATTAAGTGGAGGCAAACATCTTCAATATGCAATTCATACCACCCATCTTTGGCTGAGATGACCACAAGGAAACAATACCAGCCACCCTTGGGTAGAGGAATGTGAAACTGTCCCAAGTGAAGGCAACCAGCCTGGATCACCCACTTAGCCATCTGTAGCCAGAGAAACCACAACAAATATTCCTTCCACTATTAAAAAAAAAAAAAAAAATTAAAAAACACCAAAGTAAAAAATAGTGGCTGCTGACCAGTTACTTTGTGCCAAAGTGGATGCAGCAAGTAGTGCTTGCCTTGTGGTGAGTTCCTGGGCTGCAGCAGCCTCCACGAGCCTGCTGGCACGTACGAGCGACACCGCGCACAGCCCAGAGCTGCAGCAGGATTTACGTCTTGTTCTGACTGCAGCAGGAGGGAGTTGGTAATTAGGAGTAGTAAGGGCAATTAATTATTTTCATCTGGTGGCAGGTCAGGCAAGGCCCAAATACAGGCTTTAAACATTCATCTTGCTGATGGAGCAGATGCTAAAAACAAAACAAGCCACAGCCTCCAAATGAGAAACTGGCATCCCAGAGTCTTGCTGCCTTTGGCTTTTTTAGGAACTGTCTTTTTTAGGAACATCTTTTCATCTCAAATGGGTTTGTTGCTCCTTTCTTGGGTACAGGGTTTACTACATTTTTAAACTTCTGCTGTGTTGATTCCAGTAAGTACTTTAAAAAGAAAATTCTACTCAAGGCTGGAGTCAGCTGTACCAAAACCTGATTTTCTTTTTGGTTTTATTTTAACAGCAGCTTACCAAGAATAACCGGGAGAACTCTCCCTTAAGAACAATAAAACTGCACTACTACTGAACTGACCTAACACCTACAAACCTCCAGCATCCTCCTGCAAAACCATGTCTTGAAGCTTAAATGAGGAATCTTGGAGAAGAGAAACGAACAGAACCCAGAGAAATCAACATCAGTCTTTATCAGGCTTTTGCAAAATTGTTATTTACTGAATTCAACTCAGTTAATACTTACCTTTATAAACAAATCAGAACCCAGAGATTTAGTAAGACCTTGAAATCAGCATTGGACAATTGAAGTGCAACACAGTAACAATGACAGCATTAATGCAGAGATACTTTAATTGCTGTTTTAATGATACATCACATCTACTGAAGCTTTTAAAGATGTTTTTATTATGGTTTTATAAATTTTTATAAAACCACCAAAGCACTTTAAAGAATCATGCTTTCTTGTGTAATACATAAAACTAATTTCATACTGTGCTTCTGAAAGTCTATCGTGCTGTTTTTCAAGTTATTTTACAGATGGCACATTTAAAAAAAAAAACAATGGAAGCATGAATTTCTAGTGACTGCAATGCAACAAGGCATCCAAACCAAGATCTTTAATTACAACTAAGTTAAAGTGTGAGTGCATTATGTAATAAACAATAGCAGTTTGGTCATTTCATCTTAATTCTGTTTACAAGAAAACTAACATTTGTGCTCCACAACCTAAGATCCCATCATATAAACATAAGTTCTCTGGTGTAAAATTCCCAACAAATTACTGTCCAAAAAGAAAAACATATCTAAAGAAGGAGACCAAATCTACTCATTTTCCTCAAGAATTGCTATATTTAAGACTAATATGACATACCAAACACAATAAGGCACAATGGGTGGTACAAACAAATGAATACAGTTTCCCATGAAAGTTGTTCTCTTCCACAAATACTAAAATATGTACCGCTCAAGATAAATTTTCTCTTAAAAATGAAATACATCATCTTGTTATGAAAGTCCTATACAAAAATTTAAAATTTACACCATCTGAGCTGCCAAAAAAATAAAAAAAGTGTAGCGATTTCCCACAAAACTATATTTCTCACCAGCACATCCAGCCACTGGGAAGAAGATATCCCAGCACTCTGGAAAAGAAAAGCATTATTTCCCCTGTGTTTAAGACAAAAATATCATATTCTGCATACAGTGTATTAAACTTAAAAAAGCCTAGGACTATTAAAATTACAATATTGATTTGGAAATTATTGGTTCACTGCCTGGATGAAATAAGGCACTTTCTTCCAGCGGGCTGCACTTTTCATGTGTATGGAGACGATGAATCAGGTTCTGGTTAAAAACAAAAAGGGGCTCAGTGAGGTCCCAGGAGACGACAGGAACATTTCAACAGCAGGGGAAGACACAGGAGGTAAAACCTGGAGATGAAACTCTACACGGAAGTGGTCACTCTGTCAATGGCATTATTGACCTCGTTTTTGTTTGAATCCAGTCCTTTAGCAGCATTCATATCATTCCGTAAATTCTCCACTGTCTTTTTCATGTTCTTTAATTCTCCAGGGTGTGGAGTGGCTCGCCTTAGAAGTGTTCTCTAAAAATAAACAGTGCAATAAGTGGTTTTGCCTTTGTCTCTCTGCAAAAACAACATACACTTACAAGGCTTCAGCATTCACATACCAAATAGTTAAGTATCAATTTTTTTCCTTTTTCCCCCCTTTTTCTTTTCAAACTAGAATGCTTTGTGCTGAGCATTACTTAAAATGCTGCTTGTTTATGAAGACAGGGAAAGAGGTTTTAAGAAGTCTCTAAGAGCAAATTTTATCCTCTTTTGGACTACTAATCTGAAAGCCACTCAAATGAAGTACAATTACAAGTTATGAAGTGAAGATTCTTTCATAACTATACTTGGGGATTTTTTCCTCCCCAAAACCATACAAGTGATTTAAGATCACACTTAAAACATTAATCTGATTTTGAAAGAATCCCGCAATATGTCTTGACAAGTTTTAGATAGTGTTTGTGTGGAGCTCCATTTGCCTTTCAGCCCCACCACACAGTCTGGTTCTCTAGTTAATTGAGAACAAGCACCTTGAGAAGGAGCATTTCTCTCCCACCTTAGACAGAAGAATATATATCATTGTGCTGAAACCTTTACAAGGAAAACAAGAGTCACAAAAACTCCAGTGAGCATCCAGGCTGGAGACAACAGAACACCACAAATACAATCTGCGTATAGTACGTGGATACATGCAATTACTCTTTAGTGGCATGCATGTAAGCTGTGCAGACAACAGCAGAACTGATGACCCACACGTGGGTGCTTTGGTCAAGACTGCCTCGTAAATCTGCCCTTCCTTCTCCTCAGTAAGATCATAACCTTTTTCCTCTAGGAAGGTTCTTGCCCCAGATCACCAGATCAAGCACTTATCTTGAATACCTGAGCCCTCACTACTCTGTGGACATTCTTGGGTTGGCAAGGCTGTTAAGCAGCATCATTCTGAACTCCCTATCAGTCAGTGAACCATGCCTCTTAAGAGACATTTCGTTTCTGCTGCTTTGGAGTAAGCAACTACCTTACTTGCTCATTTCCAAACTGAAGTAAGAGGTTTTGTAGTCACTTTAAACCACAACAATCCAGACAGTCCCCTGAAGTATCTCAAGCTGAGATCTAATGAGGACCACCAGCAATGTTTTAGAGCATCAGAGAAGCACGTCAAAAACGTGACTGAAGCAGTGTTAATCTTTACAAGGAGTTAATAAAAGCTAGCAAAACAACAGATCGTGTTGTGTTTTGATCTTCAGGATATGCAGAGCCCAACTGAATGGAGAGGTCTTATAAGTACAGTGACAGATGTTCCCACATCCTTTATTACTAATGAGCAACATTCCTGCTGTTTATGGACATTATGGTTGGTTCAATGCGAATGGTGGAGTTAAAAAAAAAAAAAAAAGAATGAGAGAGAGCACAAAAGAGATTGGAAATAGAAATTAGAGAGACAAACAAAAGCAAACTTAATGGAGACATATGCTAGAGTGCTGGAATCTAAATTAGACCCTATACACTTTCAGGCAGTAAAGCTTTACAGATGCAGAGACAGATCCTATCTTCTTTCTGGAAAGAAAACATCCTGAGCAGACAGAGGAAAACAAAGCAAAACAAAACAGAAGACTGTCCTGCATCAGAATATGGAAGTTATATTCAAAGCAGAAAAAACAAAGGCATTTAAAGTCAACATAAAACATTTCAGCAGCCAACGTGAACAGTTTCTGCTCCAAATGTACACACAAAGCATGCAGTCCTGAAGCAAGCTGAAATATTTACTGCAAGAATGCTCAGAGACTTTTTATACTTCTGCATTAATGTCACAGTGTCTGGAGGCATCCAAAGGCTTGGAAAACATACCATTTCATTCTCTTCTTCATCTTTTTCATCTTCTAAGAAGCGAATTGCACTGACTCTGTTCACTGCCCGCTCATTCCATGTTTCATCTGACATCTCATTTACTAAACTCTCCAATGCACCACATCGTGGTAGGTTATCTGTTAGAACAGGAAAATGGAACTCAAGATTCACAGCAATATGCATGTGTAGTCACACAATCAACATGCTATTTTGCTCTATACAATTGCAACATCTCAGCAATCACTCATCCAATACTTACAAGTGGCTATTTCTACTGTTTTTGGAAGAAAACAGAACTTGCATTAGTTTTCTGTTATCAAGTACACACACTAAATGCTTTCTGTATAAATTAGGTATTTCTGAACTTGGACTGTTTCAGAGTTTTAGAGTACTGGTTATATAATTGAATATATTTGCCACTATTCATGCTTTTCTTGTGGAACATGGCTGCCAGCTGACATTAGCCAGTTCCCTAAATGGCATTCCATAACATAGGATCATTGCTTTTACTAAACTCATCCTTTCAGTATTGCTAGGCATACACATCCAGCAATCTAAATTCCACACCTTCTACCCTTGAAGCCATGAGATTCATCTGGAGAGGGGGAAATCTAATTTCTAGTAGTAAGGCCTTTAGAGAAAGTCAAGTCAACCTCTGTTACTCTTCTTGAACTAAATTAATCCACTCTAATTCTAAAGGGGTTAATTAATATATTTATTTTAATTCTTAACTATTCTTAAAATCCAGGAGCTGAAAACAGAGACATTTTTACACTCCTACTGTTTTAATGGTGTCTATTTGCTCCAGCCATATATGACTGAAACACTGGAATTAAGCCTGGGTATCTACAATACAGATACCCACAACTGAATTTTTCTTCTCAGGTCCCTTTGTACCCAGCGGAGAAGAATCCACATGATTTTCTTTTAAAAGTCCATTCTTGGGTGGGATAAATCACTCTCCAGTCGTTACAGCAGAAGTTTAAATATTAGCTCAGATGAATCCCCTTGAATGTTCACATACAGCTCTAAAAGCTTGTGGACAAAAACTATTCAGAAGTTACTGGAGCAGCAACACAGCCAACAAAAGAGTTTATGGGTCCATCTGGCCCAGAGGAAAGTTTCAACACAAAAGGGAAAAGTAACTTATACTGCAATTCATTAACATCTACACTTGTTTATGAATATAATGAAGTTACTGTATGGCTTACTCTGCTTGAAAGAAAATTAGCTTGCTAAAAATTAAAAAGTCCACTGTTTACTATGTGCTATGCAATTTATTTTGCTGGTAATGAGATTGAAGTTGGAAAGCCACCATTCTTCCATATATATACATATGTATGTATATGTATATATGTGTGTGTGTGTATATATATATATATATATATAAAAATAAAACACGTATAATCAATGTACACAAATATGGACACCACTACTGGGCCCACTGGCAAGCCTCAAAATAGTGATATGACTAATTCTATTTCTTCCAGATCTGTATTTTATTTATTGTAGCTGTCATTATATTTTCAATAACACTCAGTGCCAAGTTTTGAAGTCTTCTGGAGACTAATAGGTTAATAGAAAAAAAAAGGTTTAATATTGAAAATTCAACCAGAACTTTGCTACTTTGCTCACTAGGGCTTGTGCAAGTTTTACAAACCTTTATGGGACAACTCAGTAAACAAAAAAGTAATACTTCTATACATAATGAAAAGCTGATTCTAAGCTGATTCTAAGTGCCACTTACCTTGGCAACCAGACTCAGAAGGCATTTGAGGAAGTAATACACATGTTAAAATCTTTTCTCCTGTTTCAGGGTCTGTATCAGTCTGAAATGTCAGCAGAGGTTGGGACTGGTTATCAGACAACCACAAAGCCTTCAGCCTTAACGTAGTCAGTGAAATGGGAAGATACGTCAGCCTAGTTCAAAAAAGCAAAAGTAAAAAAGTCAAGGCAATCCCTGGGAGACTTAATAGATGGTCATGAAGTTGACTCAAGTATACATTGCTGAGGTGGAACAAACAGGATTGAAATTAATGCCTCTAAAAGAAGGCACTGTAGTAGTCATCAATTCCAACTACTCCATTCTTAAGAAAAAAAAAAAACAACAAACCTGCAGCTTAACTTTATTATAACTTTATAATCCTCTGAAGCTGAAAACCAGGTAAAACTATGCTGAGCTTTCTCTACTGCAGTAAAGTGCCCTGGAAGGCAGACAGCTGCTTCCATCAGGAGTTTACATGGGAACAGTGGCTAGAACAGAAATACGTAAGGGCCTGTGAGACAATTATATTGCATAGATGAGACACCATTCACTTTTCTTCTGTCTGGTTTTTTATTTAACTTCCTACAAAGAAGCTGAACTAATTTGCTGATTTATGCTTTAATCCACTCATTTTCGCTTGTTGATGTTTGAAGCACTAAGATTTGTGAGAAGCTGCAAGGTCACAGTGGCCTTCCTTGTTACTCACACTGTATCATGAAGATAAAACACTCAATATTGGTGCCACTTGACATTAACAGCTTGGTAGCTTCACCTGAAGCTCTATCCATTGCCTAGATTTAGGCATTCTCAGTTTTAATTCAGAAATATATGAATCCAGAGGGTTTTTTTTTAAAAATCCAATTTCTTCCTCAGGGTCAAAGTAATCCAAAAATCACACTCATGACAACACACATTTTATGCTACTTTTGGCCCAGGGGAAAGACTACTTTGACAATTTCAACAGTAACACTAACATGAATGTCATAACTGGTTTTTTATTACTCTCTTCTTACATATAATATCTTTTGCTATCAGAAAGAATTAAGTAAATGCAGCAAAAGAACATGAAAATACAAAAATCTCTTGCCTGTTTCCAGCAACATCCAGGACATGAAGTTCAGTGGCCTGTGAAATTTCAGAGGGAATTCGAGATAATCTGTTGTCACGTACAGAAAAGACGTTAAGACTGCAGCAGCCCCCAACCTACATTTGAGAAGAGGGGGGAAAAAAAAGCAAGTCTGGTTTTGTTGCAGTACCACAGTGTAACAAAGGCATGCAGCACGGGTCACGGAGTGTGTCACAGCACATTCAAGTTACAATGCCTGCCAGACACTTCCCCCAGAGGTACAGACTGCAAACAAGTGTTGGCTTTGAAGAAGTCTGACCTGAAGCAAGTCTGTAGGAGCACTGTCTTGAACATCTGTATCTGCAAATAATGGATATCTTTACATATAGTTCACATTCTAGCTACCTTTCAGAGCCTTCCACACCCAGAAGAAACCAGTAACCACACAGAAGCTACTCTGTGCCCAACATTCACAGAAAACCCTACACTTAACATTTTCTAGCTCTACATTTTACGTATTAATTCATTCTTTCCTCATGGCAACTTTATATCCAAGCAAGTGCACTAGGCCTTGAAGCAAGGCAAAATGCTAAATATACCAAGCAACTCCCAAAATTTGTTGAGCCCACAAAGATTAACGCTCACTAGAAGCAGAACACTCAGTAACAACTTTGATGCCCCAATTCATTAGAAGCACCTCATTTCAACACAATTCCCACATGAACTGGCCTTCTTTAATCTATTTTAATCTAATATCCTCTGTCTCTATCAATTTACCCAAATATAAGCATTTGCATTCTTTGGGTGCAAAGATGGGGTTTTTCAGTTTTACCTCTAAAAATCTACACCTTGCACCAAAACTAGCTGCTTTCAGAAAGATAAACCCCCCACATCTGATTAAAAATAAATCATTCCAACTCATTCAACTTTACGTTCCAGAGGGAACCATAAACAGGAAGATTTTTAGTTGTAGCAACTCAAAAGCTGCTTCAAGTAACTCTTTGTTCCTATTTTCTTTGTTAACAAAGGAAACTTACCTTTGTTTGCTTATCATACAGAGTTTCAAAAAGCACTGTTGTTTATTTGCCAATTCCAAAACTCACCATAAGAAGGGGAAAAAAGATTTTTCTTTTCTTACTCCAAGTAACAGAGACAAAATATCCCAATGCCATTTGAAGCTTTCAAGTTAAGCGGACTTAGAATCTAATTATAGAGTGAGAGTCCAAACTAAACACAGTGGAAAATCTCAGTTCAAAAATTAGAGGACATCAATAGTGACATACATCTAAGAAGGTTCTTCTCTCACACTACAGCCAATATGTAACTACACCTTGGCCAGGAGTCCCCAAAACTAAGCTGAAATTATTGTTAACTGTCAGTTGTGTCTTTGCAAAACCCACAATTCAGTCCAAACCCAAGACTGAGATTACAGACAAAAAGCACAAAATATTTTAACTAGTGAAAGGAAAAATAGTGTTGATTTAATATACACTATTTACTAAGGAAAAAGCTGCTTTTAAAGGATGCAACTGTGACTCACAAAATAAAACAAATGGAGCATTTACATTCCACTCACCTTCCTTTGTATCATAAATTCTTTTGAATGGAAGAAAACAGCAATCAGCTGCTCAAGGCTTCTGATTCACAAGCAATTTACAGCAGAAAGTTAAAGTGCTACATTCTTGACAAAACAAAATCTGTGATATTTCCCTTAAATCACTGCACTCTTAAGATGCAGCTATTTCAGAAGATTATCAGTTTTCCCAGCCCTGTGTGTACAACAGAAGCATGAACCTTGCAAGCCATTTTAGCCTGTGAATCAAAGCCCTTAGAAACCAGCACTCAAATAGTAAGCAAACATTTCTTGGTTCAAGAATTCTGCTATTCACTTTAAAGCATGTATAAATTCTTAAATAATGTGCCTTCACACGTTCACAGAACACAGTGTGATATTAAAAAAAATATATACACACTAAGTGTCTAATAGGTGTTGCTAACATGAGGAGCCGTGAAAAGCAAGAAATACAATTAGGGAATGTTGATGAGCTGGCAAGTGAAGCCCTCAGTGTACACAAAGTGTTCCCTCTCCATGAATGAAGTTTGTGTTACTCAGTCTTGGAGCATGGAGATCCAAACAGGTTAGCCAAACAAACAAAGTAAAGCCATGCAGCCCTGATGAGACCAGAACTTCTATACTTCTGACAATGGAAAAATGCAGCAGTGGAATCAGGACAGCCTGAGTCATCATGCATTTAAAGCAGCTTAATGGAAGGCAATAGGAGAACCGTGGACTGAGGAATACTTACAGGCTTATCAATTTACCTGACCCATAATTTTCCAAGCGGCTAACAATTAAGAAAATACAAGAGATGTTCAATTTATTTTTCTTTATCCATACTGGACAAGAGCATGCCAACAAATGGAAACAGAACATACATTCTTCTACTGCCAAAGAGGATTGTGACTCCTAAATCATTTAAACTTCAGTTAATTTAACTTTGCTCTCTATCAGTCAACCGGCTGCAGTTCAAAGGTTTTGTTTCATTCAAAGGTAGTGAAGACCTTTTATTTTAATAGGTTAGAAGGGTGGATAAAAGAGACATTGAATTTTTAAATGAAACCGTTTTTAGAAAATGCAGACAGCATTTAACAAGCAGCATTGAGTGAGATACCACAAAGAAAAAAAAGACAAGCTGACAGTTAAACATCAACTAAAATCTTTGTCATTTCAAACAAAGATGGCACCCATCCAGCAGTACAGAAAGACATCAGGTCCAATGTTTGAAAACCTAAACATGAAGCCGTACCACGGAGGCAAAGTGCACACACTGCATGGCATGCAGAAAGGAAAACACTGTTGTGGCTCCCATGAAGTTACAGGGTATCAGAAGTCGCTGGTTTGGCTCAGAGTGGCTAACTGAGGAAGAGTCATGCTTTCCAAGGGTCACATGCTCACAACAAACTCTGCCAGACCACCACATCTGCACCAAGGACACAGCTGAGGCCACAAGCCCATTCACCAGTTAAGCACACACTACATTTCCAGCACAGACTTCACTTAATGGGGACAAGCATGTGCTTAGTTCTAGACATGTGAGTAACTGTTCCAAGGACTGGAGGCTTAAAAAAGTCCTCACACTCTTCTGTAGTGAGCAGGACATCAGGAAAAGATCTCACATGGGTTGTGCATGCCTAAGTCGTACTCCTGAGACTCAGTTCATTTTAGCAACTTTAGTTTAAGGGTTATTGACTTGTCACATCACGCCAACTCCAAAGAACAGTGAGCCTAGATAAAGGAAAACCACAAAAACAAAGCCCACGGGTCAGTCAGGCAGTAAAGGGTCATTAGGACGAAGTGCTAATTTTAAGATCATTGGTACTATGAAGATGGAACAAAACTGCATATTTGCATTCAGGTGGGCTGGATTGAGAGAGTGACTGTCACTAGGAAACCTCTGGATTCCACACATAACTTCAACCCTTTAAACCCTTTAATGGATGATCTTATTGCTCTTTTCTTCTATCTCAGTCTGAGGCTCATCTTTCTAGCAGCTTCCTCATTCTGGAGAAACAGGCTTGGACAAACAGACAGGAAGTCAGCTCAGTTGCTAAAACTCCCCCCATGTTCTCATCATGATCAGCACTTAGCACTTCACCCTCCTGCTTTTTTGCCAGTCATACACCCACTACTAGTCCATCTTAGACAGTCCTCCACAACTGTGAGTCTTAACAGACTGCTTCTCTGCTGGTGTTTCTAATGACTCTAAAGTAGATCTGTTTACTACTCAAAAGCTATGAATCAATTCTGCTGTCCTTTACCAGTTAGCATCTTTCACACAGCTATAAGCAATGCAAAAAAAATACATTATGACAAATACTGTAATGATCAGTCTTCAGTTGTCATGTGAATAGCTAAAAGTCCAGTGACACATCTCTTTTATTCAACTCTCAAAACAGCTGTCAGCACCAAAAACTCTCTCAGACTTACACAAGTCTGATAAATATAGTGGTAATTTAAACACAGTTCCTCTTGTGTTGCAAAATCTTTTCCAACGTGTCATATCCAAAAATCTGTTTGGGTTCAAAGTAAATAAAGTCAGAATTTTCCTTGGCTCCACATAAAGTATACTAATTCTTTAACTGCAAGCACAGAATACATTTAGGGGTGGAAAAAACTGCCCAAATAATTATTATTAACTATTATTCTGTTGTTATTATTAACTTTAAATTGGCTAGGAATATCTTCAGCAAACTTACTTCAACACCTCCTGCACCACTGGTGAATAGTAGGACAGGAGCTCACCAAAACAGCTTCTCAGCCCTCTGACTCAAGACAAGTTTTCCTGCACTTTTCCTTAGTGCCTTTTTTTTTTTTTTTACCTCTGAGACACACATACTTCTACACAAATGAAGAAAGAGACAGGACATCAAAAGTTAAAATCAGAAAAAACAAAGTGGTCCCTACTTGTTTAAAAAAAAAAAAATTAAAAAGCACAGTTGTTGCTAAAAAAAAACCCTGTAGTTTTTTACCTAATGGAGTAATAATTCTCACAATATACCTCAGAGCCAGGAAGGACACATTACCAGATCTCTGCTGGTTGTAAAGACTCATTAACAAAAGCATATAAACTGGAAAACATTCCAAGGAGGTTATTTATGCAAGTGCCAAAATCAACACACCAGTTTCATCAGCAATCCTGTGCCAGGGTGAGATTTCAATACCAAAGAGTCACCAGGCAGGTCTTTCAAGTTTAAGAGGAAAAACATTTCTAACTATGAACAGGTTTAGACATTCTCAGTTCTTGCTGAAGTCTGTTTTACCACTTCAGTCAGAGAGGCACTAAGCTGCAAAATGAGATGCTGTAGGTGAAATCTGTCAGTGACTCAAGCCACGGTCATACATTCAGTTCTTCCAGGTTTTACCTTTATCACCACACAATACAGAAGAACCTTTGAACCAGGAAACTTTGCAGGTGTTATTTGCATACAAACTCCTCAATAATCCCAAGTCAAGACATTTTACACCAAAAGATAAAGAATGGTTTTACACGTGTGCCTTGAAGCCATCTTGCAATGTAATGGTTTAACACACTGACTCAAAATCCAATTCTCTTAAAATGCTAACAAAACAAAACCAAATCAACATCCTTCTACCCCCTTCCCCCAAAAAACACACACCACCACAGAAAAACTAAAACTCAGAGATTATCTCACCAGCCACATAATTTTCACCATCCTACCTATAGAAGTGGTCTTTGCTACAGGAATAATTCTGGGTGAAATGACAGCAACACCAAGCAGTTACAGTATTGGGTACATGTACTCTTCTCTCCAGCTGAATTCCACTTTTTTCTACATACATTACAAGACTGTGCCTCTATCCCTCTCCAACAGAAACTAGTAACAGCCTCTCCATTTTTATTGGGATGGAGACCACATATGCACAGCTGCTCTAGCACTCTGTGAGGCAGAGAAAGAATGGAAGAGGTAAGAAAAACACAAAGGAAAGAGGGAAAGATACTGAGGAAAAATATCTGCAGTGTATACTCTACTTTTGCATCCAACTCTGCTTCTGTGAGTTGGTACTCACAAGTACTAATTTTGTACAATACAAGTACTAATTTTGATGTGCAGAGGTCCAAGACCCCAGTCTTGGCCATACTGTCTCAGGAAACACCTTAAGCAACACAGAGCAGGCAGGGGTGTTTAAAATTACTTCTCTCAGAAGCTTGTGCCTGGCTTTAAATCTTAGTTAATCAGTTTAGGATGAAAATAAACAGAAAACCTAGTATGCTTTCTCCATGTCAAGCAGAGCCTTCCAAGTGCGCTACCTATGCATTCTGTATTATTTTTTTCTATGTCACTAATGATGAGAACAAAAATGGAAATTGAACATTCCACCCAAGACACCAAATGGTTCCTCCCTGCCATCCAAAGGGAAACTCAGAACTGGAATCTTTGCCACTATCAGCCCCCTAAAACTGCTTCCATGGATGCTTTGCATAACAGCAAACAGTACTTGTCATACCTGTGCACTCAGTTCATGTAGAACATTCTCTTTCAGAGCTATGAAATGTGACTCTTCACTTAATTCCTCTGAATTTTAAACATAAAACCCGTACTATGAAATCTTCATGTTTGGTTTAAAGCAAAATGCTGCTGGTTAAGAAAAATACTATTATCAAGAAAATGCAACTCCAGGAACAGATGGAACATGGGCAGAGAGCAGCAGATTTCTTTGTTTTTGAAACTACCATTTCAGCACTGTAAGAAAGCACACTAAAAACACTCAGGGAAAAATGTATACTGCACAGCTTAAGCCCAAGGAATTCAAAATGAAACTTGAAAAACTGAAACTGAGAAGTCTTGTTAGCTAGACAGTAGGTTCTGCAATTCACACATATTAACAGTATTTTTGAGGCACACCATTGCCATCAGTTGTTTATGCTTTCTATTTGTAACATTACCAGCTTGGAATTCAATGCACTGATCAAGAGAGAAATGACCCCACAGTTAGAGAAGGGCTGACTTCCTTTAAAATTAAATAACAAAAAATTAAATATTGGCAGAGCAAAGCATAAAATCTTACATTACATGTGATTTCAAGGCATTTGTTCTAATGAGACAGACACATTGGCAGGGACACCTTTAAAAGAAAAATAAAAATTCTATTTCAAAGTCACTGATAGGGAGCCAAAGAGCTCTGCTTCATCTGTTTCCCTGCCAAGCTCCCTTGGGAACCACCCTCTGCCATTTTTATTTCCTGGACTTCCACAATTCCCCAAAGCTCACCTCATTCCAGACACTACCTTCCATTTTCTCATTATTTGCCTTCTCCAAACACAGGCTCATCCCTCTCTTCATTCCACTTCTGTGCAGGTGTCCCTGTCCCTCTCTCATGTGCACTGATGTTCTCTAGACACATTCTCATTCTTCACTTCACCCTTGAATATCCCCCCAACTCTTTCACCAACTGAGCAACACATTCCACCTCTGAAAAGTGTTGCTGGTTCCAAGGGATCAGTATCTGGCTCAGTATTAATCCCTCTACTGTTCTGCATGGAGCTCCTGACCCCACTGTACCCCCAAACAGACACACTCCATATTCTACCTGCTTTACCTGCTTCTGCAGCTGAGCCTTCTCCTCTTGCCTGCTCCTGTCCCTGCTTCTACCAAGCCACACTGATTGTCCTTATGCACCACCTCCAATACCATATATTCCATTAACTGAGAAAAGTGCTTATACACTACACAAGCTAATGGCCAATCTGGAAATAAAGTGTACCAGTAAAACTTTCCATGCAAAACTCAAAACAATTCTGCTCCAAGGTGGAGTGGACATAAAATTGCACAAGTCTCAAGTACAGGTATTTTAGCAAAGCAAGTCTTCCACTGAATAAATACACGATCAGAAAGATATTAAGCTATTAGAGAGTTAGAGAGCATCCAAAAGAGGCAACAAAGATGGTGAAGGGCCTTGAGGGGAAGCTGTATAAGGAGCAGCTGAGGTCACTTGGACAGTTCAGCCTGGAGAGGAGGAGACTGAGGGGAGACCTCACTGCAGTTACAAATTCCTCTTGGGGGAAGAGCAGGGGCAGACCCTGATCTCTTCTCTGTGGTGAGCAGTGACAGGACCTGAGGGAATGGCCTGAAATTGTGCCAGGGGAAGTGTAGGCTGGATATTAGAAAAAGGCTCTTTACCCAGAGGGTGGTTGGGCACTGGCACAGCTCCCCAGGGCAGTGGCCCCAGCACCAGCCTGACAGAGCTCAGGAAGTGTTTGGACAGTGCTCTCAGGGACATGGGTGATGGGTTCCTTCCAACTCAGCATATCTTATGATGAAAACTGCTATCACATTCCAATCCAAATAGTTTTCCCAGAGTCTTGTCTCTTGCTAGCCATCATGCAACGTGTCTGGGTAAGTCCTGTCACAATTCTCTGTTCAGAACCAGAAGCACCACAGCAGGGAAGACACTGTTCTGCTAGAAAAGCTGCAGTACTCACATGTCTCCCCCCTCACCTTCCCTCAAGTAGGTGACTGGCCTGTGGCAGCTCAGACCTAGGAATCTGGAATTGTTGCTGCCAGTGCCACAGCAGAATCCTCTGCCCCTGCTTGATCCCTCTTCTTCAATCAGCTCTCCCCCATCTCCTTGCCACTTCATTTCCTTCTCATACCTCCTTCTTGAGCTGTCCAAGCTCCATGAGGAAGTGAGCCAGAGCTGATACTGCTCTCAATTTCTGTCCATTAGCTGTCACCTGAGTACATAAACCTCCTGCTCCTTAGGTGACTGAAAGTGGAGAACAAAAGCTCAGAGCCACATGTTAGATAGGAAAATTAAGAGGGAGAATTACTTGGATAAAAATTACAGAGAAAAAGTACTACAAACAGAACCAACTCACAGCTCCATGCTCCAATCACAGGATGCTGCTTTCCCAGCTTCTTTCCACAATTTACTGCTGAACTAAACTTGTAAAGCTTTCATTATATTTAGTTTCACAACACAAACTCTAGCCTCATTTCATTCCACATACTGTTACAACAGACAAGAAGTCCTAATGCTCATAGCTGTAAAATTTGAGGTACCTTGGTCACATCAGGTCCTTATATTTAAGGGCAAAAGTAGTCCAGAGATCTCCAAAACCAAAAAGACTGTCAAGACAGCCACTGAGCCACTTTTCAGAGTATGAAACTTTCCCTTTGATATTGGTCACAGGAGTGAAGTGAGGAAGAGTGTGGCAGTAGTTTCATACTACATGCAGATGAAACATATTGGTGTTGCATTCACCCTACCAGAACTCCAAGTCTTCAAATAGTGTGGGACCTGACATCCACCCTGGGAATTACCAGTTAAAAGCTAATTAGACCCAAGTTAGTTACAAGCTAATTAGATCCAAGCCTTTCTCTTCAACTTGCAAAGACATTTTGCACTTCCAAGCCACCAAATCACATCTACTGGACAAGTTTCTGGTGGTGATCAGTTTGGAAAGAATACCCATTGGACCAAAGTTGCCTGCTACTTCTCATAGGCACTTGAAATCAAGAGGTTTCTGTTTCTAGAATGTCATCTGCACAAAACTTACCTCTTTGGGCAAAGATGTTAATTTGTTTCTATCAGCATTCAAATTGTTCAGCTTCTTTAGTTTTCCAATGCTCTTCGGCAATGACTGTGCCAACAAAAACAAAATAATATACAAGCAGAATTCATAAATAAAGTCAGGAAAAACCTTTTAAAATTAATTAACAGTCTGATCCACTTTCAAAATTGAAGTGTAGTTAATCCTCATTACTGCCAGACTTTCCAAAGACAATCCAAAGGTTTATATTGCAGAACAAGTGTCCAGGAATGTCAGTTTCTAACACAAATTCACTCATTAATTATCTCTGTACTACAATAATAGACACACAACAGCTGTGTACTGAATGCATGTATGTAGGATGTATTGTCTAACTTTACACTCCCAAATTTGCTTCTCAGTTAGCTATCTCCTAACTCAGGTGCTACAAATTGACTGTTGGAGAGGCATCTTCTTAGTAGTCTTAAGCTCCTAACTCAACCAAGTACCAACTGAGCTTAAAAAATTCTCAAACCTATTTAAAGACAGCTACTCTCCAAGTGTCAGTGTCACATGAAGTTTTAAAATAATGGAAGGAAACACCTAACAGAAGGAATTCTGAGATTTTGTTTTCATTGACCACATATCATATTTAACACCTGTAGAGCAGATCAGCAGAGCAACAAGCAGTACAAGTTCTGCAGTGCTCAGGGCTTCTATTCAGTTCCAGCAAGACTGATCCAGACAATGCACAGCAAAAACTGCCAATAATGCAATACAACACAAACCCCTGTATAAAAAAACACAACTAAGTAAGTGATACCTGCACTCCACATGCTCCAATTCTCTCACTGGTCATGAAAGACTCAGGAGTGAATATGTTATTGCTTAAGCATTTGAAGGGCAGATTGTTACTACACACAACGTGGTCTCCAGCATTCATTTAACAGGTAAGAAATAAGATGCATTTAAAGAAAATGCACTACTTAGCAGTAGCAAGGGTGAGTAACCTAATGAGCTAAGTGATTCAGCACTTAACAGCAGGTTTTATTACCACCTGCCATTTGAGCAGCCATGACCATGCATACCTGCAGCTGGTTTTCTGTGAGAACTAGTTCAGTAAGGCTTTCACAGTCTCCAATGGAATCAGTTAGCTGGATCAGTTTGTTCTGGTCAACCTTCAAAATGGAGAGCCTCCGCAATTTTCCTGGACAGAAAAAACAACATGCATTTTTAGTCTAGTATCCTCCAATACCTTTAATTATGTAAATTTTTACTGCTGCAAAACTACCAGAAATCATCTAAAACAAATTTTTTTTTTTTTTTGGTAAAATAAAATAACCCAAGTACTGCTTCACTTAGTGCTTGCACTATTTCTGCAAGTTTTAATACCATTGAATTTGTACTCCATATAAATATTCATAGCCAACATTTAAGCATAATAAATTGTAATAAAGTTACAATCTGAATTATACCCCAAGTAAATATCAAGGATGTGTCAACTCAAATGCCTATAAACAAGTGAAAATTATCTGTTTGTTCCTCAATTATACAATGTTTATTCATAAAGGAATGTTCAGAAGATCACCTACACCTAATCAGCCACAGTGAGAACATCTTGCACTGAAGTGACAGCCCAAACCCAAACAAGATCAAGGTCTCCTTGTCCTAACGGAGAACCTAATTAGTCAGACAGGAAACCCAAGTTTATTCTTTAGATGAGAAATCAAACTTCTCTGAAAGTGATTTTCTCATGAAGAAAAAAAAAGACTGTTTCAGGGTAAAAAATTTGTTCTACTCCTTTGTATCAGAATGGTCTTTGGTGCAAAAGCTGACTCAGGCAGAGCCCATAATAGAGAATTCAGGAGACAACACCAGGTGCTGATACCTCACTGCCATCCCTGTGTGGTCCAAACAGCTGTAATAGTCTGGAGTATCAAATTCACTGATGATGCTAATCATGAAGAGATGTCTGACACAGAAAGACAGCAACCTAAACAGAAACCTGAGGTTCAGCACAGAGAAGTGCAGAGCTCTGCACCCAGACAGAATAAACCTGTGCACCAGCACAGGCTGGAAAGTGAAATATACAGCTATACAAGAGCCCTGCTGGAAAGGACATGGATACCATGGTGAGCACCAGGCTGAATACTAAACAGCAGTGAGCTCTCATCAGAAACAAACACCAACTAGACTACATTAGAATTATAGCCAACAGATCAATGGAAGTTGCTATATCCTATCAACCTGAAATTAGTGAAACCACACCTGTAAAATCATTCTCAGATCCATGTGATGTCCTGTCCTCCCCCTCAACTCCTCTGATCAAGTGCTGGGGGTCCAGTAGGAAGCTATCAGGATGGCCAGAGCACATGTGAGCTGAGGCTGAAGGAGCTGGCTTTGTTGACTCCCACCAAGAGACAGCCAAGGAGGCATCTGGGAACTGCCCAGAACCACCTGCAGGGCAGTTACAGACACGACAGAGCCAAACTCTTCTCTGCAGGGGCAGGTGAGGCAGCAATGGCAGCACAAGGCAGTGTGGGAGAGCCCATCTGGACCTGAGGAGCAGCTTCCTCAGAGGGAGGTGGTGCAGCACTGGCACAGGCTGCCTGGGGGTGCTGGAGCTCCATCAGAGCTCTGGAGACTGAGGAGGCACGGCCACAGCTGACCTGAGCCACTGGTGCTGGTGAGAGCCCTGCTTCAAGAGCTCTACAGATCCACCAGTCCCACCAAGGGTTCAGTGATAGCTGGGCAAGGCCCAGGAGCTTCCACAGAGACCAGCAAGGTTCTCTTGTGCCAACAAGCTCCATCCAGGCAGGTGCACGGGCTGCTGACTTTCAGAAGCTACAGCTCCGTTTCTGCTGCACAACAACAGTACTGGCCAGCACAGGTCATCAGAGAGGGCTGCTACAGCTCCCTGTCAGACACACATTAGGCAGCAGTTGTCAGCCCACTCCCCCAAGTCTAACTTCTAGAGAAACTTTTCTTAGTCTTATATAGAGTATATAGGAAGGGGGAAGGTCTGACCACTCTTTTCTGAATGTTAAATATAGTTAAACCATATTAATGAGTCCTCCTTCCCCTACACCTTTATTTTGGGGGGGTTAAAAAAAAGAAGTCCTCTCAAGGAGAAGGCATACTCCTACAACATGGAACTTTCCAGAAAAACAGCTGATGAGTAGAGGAAAAAAAGTTTTTCTTCATCTACTCATCACAACTACTGCATGGGTAAAAAACATACACCTTAAAAGAGGCACTGGTAATGCTTCAGGAAACATTCTCCAGTTACTGAACCCAATCTAAGGGGTCAGAGACAGAAAGGTTGTAGTTTGAATCCTCAAGGCAAGGATTAATGTGCTGCAAGGCAAACAGTCTTCCACTAGGTTCAGTAGAGGATTAATCACATTGTCCAACTGAAGATAAATACACATCACCACTCAAAATTCTGTATTTTTTGTAGTGATACTTTCAGCCAGTCTTATCACTTGACTCACAGCATGTTACAAGCTAAAATTTTACAGTGTTAAAGAGTTCTGATGGTGAAATGCATACAATGGGAACTGAAAGGGCATATTAACATTTATGTTGTTTGGGAGGTACAAAGTGAAGACTGAAAGAGGATTATGAGGGAGTCACTAAGCAGACAATTAAAATGCAGCATTAATAGAGGTATGCATTTGCTACTAAGCAAAAGGAATAAAAACCAACACCAGACAAGCTCATCTCTTGCACAAAAAGTCTTTAAGAATCCAAATGACTTCCAGTTACAGTGGGTTAAATGGTTTTGTGTGATAGCATTTACTTTGTACTCACCAATGCCATCAGGTAAGACCTGAAGTAAATTCTGAGAAACAAGCAAGTCTGTTAAAGAAGTCAGACCACTAATTTCTTCAGGAAGGCATTCCAATTTATTTTCAGAAACATCCAGACAAAGCAGGTTTTTCAGGTTTCCTACTTCCTGCGATACAAGGAAAAAAATTTAAGTCATGCCCAAACACGTAAGAAAGCACTTTGAAAAACATACCATCACAATGAAATTCCACAAAGAAAAATAATTATCTGTATGACCTCTTAATTGGCCATTCTTTGTATGACCTCTAAAAGCAGAAAACAAGTAAATATTTACACTTTACATATGATAAACTAACCAAGTGATTCAGTCACGGTTTCTTATTTTAAATATTAAACTGGCTTCAGTAGTCAGGCAAGCTATGCTGAGCACACCCAGGCAAGCACCAGCCAAACCTGGAGTTTTCCTCAAGTAAAGACTGCAGAGTTGTTCTTTTCAGAATGGCAGATTATCAACCACCACATAATTAAAGCCTAACCCTCCCAATCAACCCTAGGCAAATTAGGATTAGTCTCTCCTGGCTGCCACAGCAACATGCCATGACATCTAGAGATTTCATATCTTCACATCTCCCAACTACAACAAATGTAGAAATAGGAACTGGGGGTGTTGCTCCAGCAAGCATATTTGAACTGCCAAGTTATACTACCATCATCTACTATTATTAATGACTACTTAAGTTTTTATCATGGCAATCCAAGCATTAGACAGAGAAATACCTTTGTCTCTGTTAGCTATCAGAGCACTCTGCCATTCCCCACACACACAGACATCCCTATACACACTTGATAGATCTCATTTTAGTCATCCAAATCACCTTTCAGAGAACAGAACAGCTGAGGAAGAAGAGCCTTTTACTTTCACATGTATGAAGTTTTCATACAGCAACGGCCTGGATCCTAACTTACAAGATCAGTTCTTTTACTTTTGAACTGTCTGCCCCTCAAGAGGATCTTTCATTAAACACATACCCTTTAGCCTACCAGTTCATCCTTTCAACTTTAGACAAAATACACAATAATGGCCAGTTTCAATAAAAATGGCTGCTGAAGTCACACTTAACCTTTTGTGAGTGATCATCTCTACTTATTAGGCCAAGCCAACAAAAACAAAGTCAACTAAACCCACTAAACTGTAACTGATTTACAAGACACACAGTTGTCAATGAGATATATACAGCAACTAACAGCAAACTGCAGAAGGAACAGAAGAAAACAGGTTTTGACTTCGCTGTAAGGGAAAAAGAGGGAAGAGGAACCATCCCACATACTAAAAAACTTCTGAAGAAGGAAATATAGAGTGCTATAAGCTTTAAATGCTAAGTTCCCTCATCTCATGACTGATGTCAGAAGGGGGATTTGCCTGCATAAATCAAATTTTCTATTTATGGCAACAGTTCCATTATTGTACTTCTTCCAAACACCATGCTTAAATGGATGAAGATGACTACAAAAAAAGGGAAAAAAAAAAAAGATTCATACTCAAAACTTTTAAAACTGCAATTCAGATAGATACACAAGGTGATGGTTATCTCAGACAACTTATGGCTCCCTGATCTTAGGGCGAGAACTATAAACAGAGGATGTTTCAACTAGAACTGTAGCAGAGAATTATTCATCCTACAAACTGAATAATGAGCCTATTAGGAAACAATTCCTTTGTCAAAATGCTTAAAAGAAAATTTCTGACAACATACAGTATCATGGCCAATTCCTTGCAGAGGAATTTCTCAAGAGAAAACCCTTACACACCCAAAACCAAACCCAGGCAAAGTAGACAGAGAAAAATATTCCATTTTAAAGCACTTCCCTGTAGGAATGAATGAAAATGTTTTGTTGCAAAAACATCTTCAAAACAGTATCAGTGGAGCTCATTTTTACCTGAGGTATTTCAGCTAATTGGTTTCCATCCAACCAAAGGTCTTTAAGATTGAAAAGTGCACCAATTGTTTCTGGCTACAACATAAAAAGCAGTAAAGTTAAGTAGCATAGGAGCTTCAAATAAAAAAAATTGCCACCCCACAATTACAGTCTAAGTAAACCAATTCTTACTGCAAGCACTATTTAGAGGTACCTTGGTTAGAAGTAGAAAGGGTAACTGGAAGCATTTGGGAACTCCATCATACAAATTAATGGCTATAGCTTAATAAGCTACCATTCTTTCCTGGCATGTACTAACAACTTGCCTGCACACCCTTGATCTACTGAAAATCCATTAACATTTACCTGAATCACCTTAAGGGAGATGGCAGATTTATTTTTGGTAGATCGATCTGTGACAATGTAGGACCTCTTGACCCTCAACAGTTTTGCCTAAGCTCTTTCCCAAAGATTCTCACTCTCACCCTGGAACGTTCACCTGTGCTTAGCCCATCCAGCTCCTGACACAAGTCCACGTGGTCATTGTAACTGCAAGCACAGACAAGACTTTGTGTCCCTCCACTCCTTTTCATTTCCATAAAAAAAAAGCTGTGCTGCATTCTCATTTTCTAGAGATCAGCTGCAGTTTTTTAAGTGGTACTGTACTGAACAAGACTAAACAGATATGAAAGCACCAGCTCACTGTCAAAATTCATCTTTACCCATAAAAAGACTCTCCCTCCATGTATTCTTCTTTCTTCAGTTTTGGACATCCTACAACCTATTTAATCTAAATTATGCATAAGACAAGACCAATGTGCAGTTTCAGTGGTATGTTCTCTTACCAAATGATAAAGTTCATTGTTTCCTAAATCAAGTTCTTCTAGTCGCTGCAGCTGGGCAAGTGATCTGTGAGATGAGATAAATCAAAACAAAACCACATTAGACTAAAGCAACAGAAACCCCATGTATTTGAATAAGCTCATTTTACTGAAACTTGAATTTCAAATTACAATGTACTGTAGGCAGACAGTTATTTTACCAGGCACAGACTGTTTGCAGTAGTATCTTACTGAAAAAATAATTTGGTTTGTCAGTGTAACTGTATGACCTTGACACTTGAAACTTAGTTTAGGCAATCAAATCATTACTACTTTTTTTTTTTTTTTAATTATTTTAACAATAAGTCCCCAGGGGTAGTAAATGCCACATACTTTAGTACAGTTAGTTAGATTTACTTTTGGGGGAAATTAACAGTTATGCAACTGGATAAAAATTCCCCATAGTGATCACATAACTATGACTCAAGACTCAATATCCATCATTTACCTTCTCAACATGATCCATCAATTTCTGAAATACTTCTGTTTTTGAGACTGCAATCACAAGGAAGCGCAAAAGGATGTAAAAAAAAGTTCAAACTGACAGAAAGGAGAGGGCCACCCTTCAAAATCAGGCTGTCACAGAGCCCTTGCTTACCTTCCCCAAAGCTGCAGTAGCACGAAAACCAGAGAGAATTGTCAGCTGCATTACTGACAATTACAGAATTTTCATGGAGCAATAAAACTGTCAACATTTTTGATAGCTTCATACTGACACTGCATGGCCAAACTTAGCTAGCAATTCCTATCTTCTGACCACTGATGGTAAAGTGTCTTGTGGCTCACTGCTATGAACAGCCACAACCAAGGCACTGGTTAGAGTGACAGGAAAAAAATTACCCCAAAGCAACTGGGGAAAAGATTCTAACCAAAAAAAGTTAAATATTTTACAGTATCTATTAGATTACCTAAAGAAACAGAACAGGAGTCACCAAAACTCTTGCAAGAAGCAACCAGATAGTGAAGGAAGGAAGGAAATTCCTTCACTAGAAAAAGAAGAGGCTGCTTCCAGGCAGACAAAAAGGATCCCCAAAGTATATCATATCAGTCTAACAAAAGACCACCAATTCCTCAGCCACAAGACAGATAGTATAGGGACATCTAGATAACTTTTTTCCTCCAAAAATCACAGTGGGTGAAGCCAGACTCCAGACACCACCAGGCCTAGTTTGCTACCAAGGGTTTCATCTCCAGGTTTTAGAAGCTTTTGGCTACTCAGTCCTGAATACAAACACTTATTTAAATGCTGTAAGGGTCTAGAGTGAAAATCTCAGAGCTCTTACTGCTCTACTTTCACAGTTACAAAGTTTCACCATGAGAACAACCCAAACCATCACTCCCCCTGCAGATGGCTTGTCCAATGCATGCAGGTTGTGTTTGGTGATGCTGTATGTCATACAAAATACTTTTTTACAGAACAAAGACAAACCTGCAGACTTCAGGTTCCTGCTACTAATCAAGTACAACTAGAAGTAATAGATATAAGTAGATGTTGCTAAAAGAAGGCTGTATCTCATGTTGTCAATAGGCTTTGAATATTTTTTTCTAGATGTCATTCAGTTTCATATGTTAGCAGATTTTAAGAATAAGAACATTTTATGTTAATATAATGAAACACATGCAATGTGACTTACTCAGGTAAATATGTCAGCAAATTTTCTCTCAGTTCCAGTGAAGCCAGGTTATAAAGACTAAAAAACAAAACCCAAAAAACCACATTTTAATACCATCTTACTTTTTATATTCCACATTCTTTGAAGAAAAGTGTGCATTCACACAGTTTAAAACAAGTTGCTATAAACTGATTTTTGTTGTTTTAATTACACCAGATCATCTTGTGAAAGGCAGAATAGAAAGACTAAGTTTTTGCTTGTTTCTCTGTGATACTTCAACAGATTAACGCTAGAAAGCAAACAGACAAAACACAGATTTCCATTTGTTAAAAGGTTTGTAGCTGCAAGCTACTGAACAGAGTATAGTATATTATATCTGAACTGCTTTTGCTTGCTGGCTTTCAGAATCTGGCACAGGCTACCAAAGTTAGAGAGCACCAGGTAAAGCCACCACTGTCCTAATGACAGCGTGCTCATTACTCTAAGTGACATTATGCTGCTAAGCGGCTCACTTACTCCAGATCCCAGGCTTTTACTAGCATCACCATAGCAACATTCAGATTTCTCAGGGGTTTATTTATGACTAAATGGAACACAAGGAGTCAGACATTATCACAACACTGTAATCTGCTCTAATCCTCCGCCATCCCAGGGAAAAATGAAAATCAGATATGGTGACTGCAATAAGTTTTCGACAACGGAATTATGTTCTGTCCTGGTGTGCAGGGAAGGGGGACAGTGTGCTAGGCCTTGAACAAAATCTAAATAAAAAAACAAGAATTCCACTAAATTTGAAATAGATGTTAATTCTAAATTGTATACTTTAGGGAAAAAAAAACCCCAAACAAGTCCATGCATTTAGACTACATAAAATTGAAATATTTTCTGATCTCAAACAATACCAGCTTACCAAATTACAGAATAATTAGTTAGCTCTAGTAAAAAAACAGCTGATAATAAAACTTAAACCTCAAAAGAGAAATCTTCACAGTGCAACTTCAATACAGTTATCTAAGCAAAGCAACATAATTGATGTAATGACTACTTAAAAGGGAAAGAAGATTTTTCATGGATTGACTTTTGATGGTGTCTGAAAAATAAATCCTTATCTCATGCACCTGTTTCATACTGCATTCAAAAAAACAGTGAATGAAATCTCACAGGAGCTTCGATTACGGTCTCAGCAGCCCTTTCCAGCTTTTAAAATAAGCACATTTTACTCATTGGGTTCTGTATCCCTCCAAAAGTATAGTTTAAATATACCATACAGGCAAAGATACTTTAGTAGAAGTCTATTACAAATTCAATTAAAAGATAAGTGAGAATAACTCTTCTACTGCCACTCAAAATCATTGACAAAAATAAGCAAGCCATCACTCCAACAACACAAGAGAATATTCACACATAAAAATTTTAACACTACAAAACACAAGTCAGGATGTGACAGGGTATCCAACATCCTCAAGGAAGCCAAACAAGTGGAGCAGAAGGGGGAAGGGGTGATGAGAACTGCCTCTCTCCAAAAGGAATGTGGGTCTAGTCTTGCTGGCATTGCCACTCACAGGCTGCCATTACATTCCTGCTTACAGGTTTTCTAGAAACATCTTTCCACCTTCCTTTGAATGTTCCACTTTCTCTTCAAGCTTATTTTAGGTGAGGTCCATGATTCATTTTTTATCAAGAGAATACAAAAGGGATGTGCACACCTCCAAGCTGCCTTGTAATCTTGTGTTTACACATCATCCTGCATCTACTTATCTCCCACCCCGTCACCTTGAAGCGCTAATGAGTAAAATGGTGCAATCTCTTAATTTCTTTTCTTACCTCAGACACCACTTTGGCTGTGGCTGAACAGAAATCTTTGTCAGAAAAGCATATTCAGCAGCAAGAACTTGGGAAGCACCATCTTAACCAGCCTCATCATATCATTAGACTGGGGCAGGCCAGTGAATCAGCTCAAGAAACTGATCCTGCTTAAAAATACCCCATCAAGGAGAGTAACACAGATTCCCTAATCCAAAACAGAATAAATCCCCTTGAAACACCTGGGCCAGTACAGCTGCCAAGAAGGTGCAAGAAGGCAGCTGTGCTGCAGCACTGTGAGCACTCACTGGCAGCTGTGCCCTTGGGAGTACCTTGGGAGCATCTTTGCAGAGTGACTGTGGCCCACCACAGCCCCAGCCAAGGTTCTCTTCTTGTGGGAGTCAGCAACCTGCCAGATTATGTTGTCATCTCTAAGGACAGAGCTTTCTGAGGGAGAAATGCTTTATTTATTCTACAGCTATTCTCACCCAGAGCATGCTCACAACCCTAACTCCACTCTGGAACAAAAGAAAAGATACTGCCTCACACTCCTTTATCCTTTCTACTTCTTCCAAGGTCTTGAGTCCAAATCCAATAAAAGCAGACCCCAATAAGCAAAATTAAGCTTCCCACCAATATAGAGACCTAAGTCTATGAAGTTTAAACCAGCAAAGCTGCATCATTAGAATAATATACTATGTTTAAGATGGATCCATTTCATAAAGAGGCCAGAAAATGAAAGGAAATTTGCCACTTATTATTCTTAAATCTAGTTACAGAAATGGCTCCCAGCAAACCTAAAATATGACAGCTATCATACAAAAGACAGGCTGACATACTGAAGCACTAATCTCCAATACATTAAGAAGCAGAGGTATAGCTCGTCCTTACATTTACCAATGGGGTCTTAACAAATTGTGTATGCACTAACATTTCTCTGATTTTACGTTCTGTTAAGAAACAAAATTTTAAGTCTTTTGCAAGAAAAATTCTACATGACTTGTTATTTTTCAAATCTCTTTTCTGATTTAGTAACACTCTCTCCAGAAAGTGCAATCCTTCCTCTTCTCAGCTACAAATAGCTATTTTTCCTAATACACTAAATGAAATCATTTCTTTTTTCCCTATGTCCTTAATTTTACAGGTGCACTGTCAGTCCAGTATTCTAAAGTCCCTGAAAAGAACTAAAGCAAGCCATACCTTATTAATTTCAGAATCTTCCCCTAATTCTACTCTCCATCTTGTAGAGAAAAATCAGTCATGGGAAGTTACCATAAAACACAAAGGCAATAGCAATCTAATTTACTCAGACTAACGAAAGAGCCGTCAGCAGCTGTTCAACAACTGCATTTAGAAATGCAAACGCACCACAGAGCATTGCAGGCTGCTTTCCAATGAACAGCCCCTACTCCCCCCCAAAAAAAAATCCAACAGAAAATGCACAAGCAAATGTAATTTATAATCTAAAGGAGAAAGAAAAACAAAACAACAACAGCAAAAAGAGGGGAAAAAAACCCAAAAAATAAATATACAAAAAAAAAAAAACACTAGCAGAAGATACCATTTCACCACAGTTTGTAAAAAGCATTAATATTGTAATAATTCTCACTACAAAAGCTACCACACAGACCGCAAACACTGAGCATGTGTGTGAAATTACTGAGCACAAGGAAACAGACAAACCAAGCACAGGATGAAGCTAACTGAAATAATTATAAGTTTTCCATCTCAGCATTCCAGTCAACTTCTAGTGTAAGGCTGGAACCTAGTTGAATTTAAAGGTACAATATGGCTAAAAATGTCAGTTTCAGTATAAACCAGCTATACTTGTTCAGCACTCTACCTACAGTAACTGTAAATATTGGTATTCATCGTGTGAGCTAGAGGAATGAAGAGAATGTGAAATCAACAACTGAGAACAAAACTGATAGCAACAAAGCAGACAAAAATGCTGGAAGTGTCTTTCCTGATCATTCCTGTCAGGTTTTGAAAGAGAAACGTGCAATTCAACACAATCTACAGATAGGGAATACCACAAATATTCCTTCATCAACTGCAGCAGTCAACTCTAAAACAAAGAGTAGACTAGAATCATCCACTAAAACCAGAAACAAAGCTTGCTGCTCTTTTTCTTCCAAAGCAAGTCACTTTGGATTGATTAGAGATTATCAGCACCACCATGTTCCACAAAGTAACCTTTTCACAGACAGAAAATACCCTTTTCACAGACAGACGACTCTCTAAACAACAAAGATTCACTCTAATAGGTTAAAAAGCATCACTGAAGTTAAAAAAGAAAAAAAGGTGAAAAAAAAAGATGTTCTGTAGTCACTCTGGGTGAAATGACATTTTCAGCGTAAACATTGAATGTACTTTATTTTTTAAAGTTATAAAATACAAAACTGCTATGAGTTTATCCTGGAACTTTAACCTTGAGGAACAGTTGCAGCATATTTCTCTATCGATGGGGACAGAAAGTCAGCCTTTAAGAGTAACAACAGACAACACAATACACACACCCCATTTCTATCACAGTCCCTGCAAAAAGACTAGGAGCTCCAAGCCCTTGGCAGAGACCAGCAAGGGTTTCTGAGAGAGGCACTGGAAAGCATGATAAGATATCTGCTATTTGCTTGTGGGAAGAAAAAAAAATATGCTAAAATTACAAAAGTGGAAAGAGAAATGTGGAGAAAAGCTAGGAGAAAACAAAGATAGATGATAAAAAAGAATTTATATAAAAGCTAAAGGTGCTCAGTCAATAAAAATTGAACAATGCCCTTGATTGATAAAAGCTACACTTTTTTACCTTATGTCAAAAGCAGCACACAGCTGAGCCAGCAAGACAAGAGTACAGGCTTTGGGAAATAAGGAAGCAAAGTTGGAAGACATGAAGATCTAAAGCACCTGCAGAAATCCATGGCCAATCTGCACCCCTTCCAGCAAGTTTCAGCTGGTTAGGGGAATATAAAATCCCAAATGTAAATTTTCATCATTTTGTAAAACTGCAAAAAGAAGAGGAAGACAGAACAATGGGCATAGCCCCCATATTTATACAGAATAAGAGAAAGTCCTGCACAATAAGGATAGGTAAGGTTAGAACACAGCATAGATACTGAATATGGTCTGGTATTACACTCTTTATGCAGCAGCAGCAATGACTCCAGAACGCAGGACACAGAAATGAGAGATTAAGTCCACATTTTGACCAGTGCACCAGTTCCAAAGGACTTCAGTTCACTGGGCCAGCATCAGAAGATTACTGGTGCTTAGATACTCTGCCTGGGTATACAGCACATACACTGAAACACTCATCATGACAGCAAACTGGGAAGGAAGAGTCTAAACTAGGCAATTTACTGTCCTTTTTCTTCTGCTTCTAGAAAAGAACGTGTTTTTTCTGTCTATTCAAGGATCTTCAAAGAGATAAGGTAACTGTGGTACTCTGACAAGGGCATAAAAATGCATTAAACTAGCCATATTTAAATGTATTCCAGCCCATCCCCACTGGCCAAATAAAACTACCAGTAACATGCATGACCCTGCCCCAGGACACACCAGCTTGATGACTACAGACTCATCAGACAGGATCTTAGTAAGCTACTCCCATTCCACAAGGCTTCCAGCTGCAGATCAACAATGCACTGAGAGCCTGATGTTTAGCAGCTTTTATTCCCCAAGAAAATGACAGAGTTAATCAATAACTAGCCAGCTCTCAAAACACCACTTACTCAGACTCTAAGTATTTGAAGGTACAGCATATACCTTTGGGATAGGCTCCTGTTCCAGGTCACTCCCAAAAAAAACCTCTTTCTCTTCTCACTTGACTTTCCTCAACTGCACACAGACCCTGAAAAGACCAAATGTCCAAGCTCCCAAGGCTACATCAACCACATCATCCCAGTCTGCATAAAAACCAGTGTGGCCAGCAGGTCCAGGGAAGTGATTCTATTCTGCACTGAGAATAGAACAGATTCTATTCTGCTGAGACCCCACCTGGAGCACTGCATCCAGCCCCAGGGGCCCCAGCACAGGAAAGGCACAGTCTTGCTGCAGCAGATCCAGAGGAGGGCCACAAAAATGATGAGAGGACTGGAGCACCTAACCCATGAGGACAGGCTTGGAGAGCTGGCATTTTTCAGTCTGGAGAAGAAATTTTTTACAATGAGGGCAGTGAGACACTGTAACAGGACACCCTGAGAAGCTGCAGATGCCTCCTCCCTAGAAGCCAAAGTCAGACAGAGCAGGGCTTTGAGCAACCATATCTAACAAAAGGCATTTCTGCCCACAACAGAAGGGTTGGATTAGACAATCTCTGAAGGCCCCTTCCAACCAACCCAAACCACTCCATCAAATTAGGTGCTTCAAGTTGGATTATTTTAAGACCTCCTGTAGCATGTTTCCAGAGTTAATTACCACTTCAGTTCTTCCCTGACTCTGCCTTATTTCACCCAGTTACTACACCTGCCAGCAACCTATCTTCCCTGTGTCTGAACAACCATGTGGATTTTTGGTGTAACTTTTGGTGGAATCTTCTGTTGCATTTCCAGTGCAACAAAAGCAGTATCAGCCACATGAGGAAGGATTATGCTTCCAGGAATTACTAAGAGTCTCTTACATATAGTTGGTGGTCTGCATGCTCCAGGCACACACTTTCCTCACCTTTTTTATAAGGTTCAACACTACATGCTTCTTTTGCTTCCAACTACTGCATAATGCTGGCATGTAATTAGACTAAGTTACCATGAAAGAACCTTGGAATTCACATCCATTACATGGTAACCTACAAACAGTAGAATAGGCCCTTGATTACCTTCTGCTTATAGAAACTTGTTTTACAATGTGAATGATAAAAAAGAGCACTGATGAACTTTTGTTAAACTAATCTGACAGAACTGAAAAAGAGGCCTTCTGTCCACACCATGCAATAGGGGAGAGTGATTTAAGCAAATTCTTAGGTACTGAATGCCAGAAATTCTTAGATGAGTTAGAAATTACAGGAGTATTAATTTCCTAACTGAGGGCACTTCCTTATTTCAAAACAAACTGATCTTCACACACATGAAGTCCTATGATTCTACCCTGGAATACAAGAGAAGCTGGAAAAGCAACTAGAAAGCAAAGTAACTAGATTTGGTTTTGATGAAATTGTTGTTTTGTCTCACCAGTATTGTTTAAGACCATTCGTCCAGAAATATCTTTGAAAGCTTTCCTCCTCCTCCTCCTCCTTTTTGGGGGCAAAGTAACCTAATGTAACTTGTATCTACATTAAACATTATTCTTTCCTCTCAAGTTTAAATGTATAACATTCAGGGGAAAGGCGTGAGGCTTTCCTTACCTGTCTACTTCTAGAGTTTGATAAGCAGAACAGCAGTCTAGCAGTAATTCTCGTAACAATATCTGAAATTAAGGATTATGTTCTTAACATTTGTAATTTCTACAGAGCATGGAGAATTGGACACAAATTATGGTGGGGAAATACTCCTTCCAAAGACTGATTTTAAATGGGGACCAAAAAAGTGAAGTTAATGATTTTGTCATCCTGGACTTTAACAGCAAGGACACTGAAAGTCAGAGAAAGTGCATTTGCATAGTCAGTAACTCGAATTGAATTGTCAATACCATTAATTGGCTCATAAAAAGCTACACATCTTCCACAAGTAAAAACAGGATAAAAAGGCATTATTATCAGCCACTAGCTGAGGGAAAGCCTCGATAGGTGACCAGCAGTACAAGTCACATTCAAATTTTAAAAATATACATTTTTTGGCCACGGAATTCCCTAAATGTGTTAGAGAGATAGTCTAAATTGGTCCTACTTGCTTATCAAGACTACTGAAATTAATTGAGAAGGCCAAGCCAGCCCACTATTGCAACAAATTTTTTAAAATATCATCCACTCATGCAACATCAATCTTCAATGACTTCAATAAAAATGGAATATTTCACTTTCAAAAGATACTGCTAAATGTATGTTAAATATCTTTTTCTTGTGTAACATAAAGGATGCAACATCTCTTATTTGAAGGCCAGATGGCACTGCATTCACTATTACATTGCTAGTGTTCCTGAAATAAACTTCCGAGTTCTTAATGTTCAGTTTTGTCACTCACCAACCAGCTGTGATTAACACTGAATGCTCTACCTACTCAAACTCTGTAAATATTTCTTGCCATGCTAAATTCAGTTAAGCCACAGTAGGAGTTTTTAATACTATTTATATCAGCCTAGCCAGACCACCTACATAAAGTCCTCCTTCTACGTATTTGTGACATAAGCTTCCCCATGACTTCTGTCTATCATGCAAGACTCTATGTTAATGAGACATTATTATGCTAAACCTGAAAAGAGACTTAAATTGTCTTGTTCCACACAATTTTAAGAACATTTTCCATTCTGTGTGATGCTACCAGATGCATAATCTACACTTGAAACATCCAGGCATACACTAAGAACAACACAGGCACGGACTGGCCCAAGAATCCATTCTAAGGATTACTATGGCATTCTGATCTGCTTCTGGACCATCTGCATTGAGCAGGTCACCCTTGCCTTTGAAGATCTTTTATTCTCCAGCTACTTCCTCCATGATCAACATTAGAGATTCTGTTTCAGAAGCTGCTAAAAACTTTGAATCCTCTAAAATTAAACATATACAAAACCATCACCCTCAGTGGCTCTCACGAAATCTCGGTGTACTTGTGGTTCCATGACTGTTGAAGAGCATGCCTATAACAAATCTTTCTGCAAAACAATGCTCCTAAAACACAGCAACATTTGTTCTATTCTTTTCATTATGTTCACTTTCATAATGAAATGCCTATTTCAGCATTCTACCTGCTAGCTGCAAATGTTAAGAGGAAAATATCTCTGCTTACCTGGTAATTCCCTTTCAGTAGTAACGTTCCACAGATCCATTCAGCCTGCTTGCAGCTTGGGGGTAAACCAGACTCATCAGTCATCAGCATCAGAATATCCTTCACATCTAAAGAAATTCACCCCTCCCCACATCAAAAGTTTCTGAAGCTAAAATAAAGCTATGCTACTTTCTTGCATCACAGATTGTGCAATTGTCTCTTAAAAAAGGGAGCGGAGGGGGAGGGGGAAACTGTGAATAAGCGGGATACTACAAATCATTATATTTCTGTGATCTTATATTTCTGTGATTTCAGGATTTTGAAATCATGTCCAAGTAGGAGACCATCTGTGTATTTTTAGGGGAGGAATAAAGATTGTGTATAGCAAAGCTTTTTTCATCTGCCATGTAGGGAACTTTCAAAATACCCTACCTGCCAGTCATGAATAATCTTTTACTTTAAAGCTTAACATACAAAAAAAAAAAGAGGAATCTGCTAATCTTTATCTTCCCCAGGCACAGACAAGACTGCTGAAAAAATGGTGAAAGCTGAAAACTGGATATGAGTTAGGTGTCTGGTGTGCCAATGGGCAACAGGTCTTCAATCATAATTTAAAACACATTACTGAAGCTCTGCCCTTTGCTTCAGCTGTTTAAGAATTTAGTTGATTTTGCCACCCATACAAAATGTGACAGATAACTATCTTTTTCAGATATGCATTTCATGCTGAAAGGACTGTTTTTTCAGCTAAGGCCAATTCCTCATGAAGCACTGTTCTGAGAGTCCAATGCGACGTTAAACTTTACAGACACATAAAAGGCTTTCCAAAGATGGTACATGGATCATATTCAAGCCTAAGAACCACAAATAAATAATAAACACACAGAGCTGACACAATCTCTCTTCTCTTTCTAGACATTAAGCTGGAAGACCACTATGCAGACCTCTAAAATCATCAGTCTTTACTGGTAAAAAGCCAATATTAGAGTGGCCTGAAGCCAACACTACAGAATGAACACATATGGACAAGAAAGGTGCTGGAATATTCATACTATTATTATAAAACATGCCCTAGGAAGCCTCACAGACATCCCAATTTATTCAAATATCCTTACGTACAAATACTCTGATTTTTCAATTTCAGGAAAAAGTCATGCCCTGTGTTTTGGCTGCTATGTGAATAAGGAAGTATTGAAGAAAAATAATCCTAGAAGCAAGGGGAAATTCCTAAATGTTACCCACGCTGGGAGGAACAGGTTATGCCTGCTTGTTGGGCAGCTCTAGACACAGATGGCCCTGCAGAATAGGCAAGAAAATTAGACTTGCTCTCATTAGACTGAGAAAGGCTGTAAAAGACACTCCTACTCACAGCTTAAAGGGTGTAACTTGTTTCTCCATGTGGTTCAACTAGCCAACAGGACAAGTCCTGCTCCAAACTGCACCCACCAAATTATCAGCTTAAGTATCTACCATGCATTAGCATTCACTGTTTTACTCCAGATAGGAACCAAACCACGAGTTAAGAGAACACAAATCACAGAGAAACAACAAAAAGCAGCACTAGTAATATGAGGACATCTGGTCTGTTATCCAGTCCTGTGCTCATCACACATCTTTCTAGAAAGCCCTGAAACAATACACGAGCTTAAAAGAAGTAGGTTAAACCCAGCAAGAAAAAACAGCACACGGAACAGCACCAGAAAAGCAGATTGAAGTGGTCACACAGAGCAAGAAAAGTTGATGTGCTCGAGCATGGCTATGCATAAGGAAGAGGAAAGACAAAAGGTTTAAGGAAAGCCCTGCCTATGTTCTTCAAATATCCAGTTGAAAGTACTTAAAAATACTCCTTTTGGCAATACAAAGGAAACTATAAATATAAAAGATCTGCATGGAAGAATGCTTAACAGCACAGTAAAAGTACTGATGGAACTCTGCATATCAGTAGTTTTAACAAGTTCAGACACTGGCCTGGGACAGTGGAGCTGAACTCTGGCACTCATACATCAGACCATGGGAAAAACAGGCTGGAGATCTGAATTCACAAGGAAGACACTTCCACTAAGGGCTCGCAAGGCGATTCACATCCATTATCTGCCGCTAGTAGGAACTTACTGATGTTAAAGTGCTGCTCTTTGTAAAAGATTTGCCATTGCTTTTGCTGCTTTCCCCATTTAAGGGCAAATTTCCATCACCACAAGATAAAAAAAAAAAAAAAAAGAAAAGAGACACTAAGCACATACTGATCTCTGCACTACACGAAGATGAGTTAGAGATTTCACTGGCTGTTCTAGGCAGTTTTCTGGATAGCACCATGAGACCATAAGCAATTAGGATGCACTTCCCCAAGTTTCCACATACTCTAGTGGCCAGAAGCCCTGCAGCAAGCACAGGGACTTCAAATTATTTCCCAAACTAGTCCAACTCTAGTAGAACAACTAACAGTATATATTTGTTTGCTCACTATTTGGCAGATCTCTTATAGAGCACATTGGTCCAGCCTATTCCATCAAATAACAACATGCATTATTATCCAAAGCATACTGAAACTCCAATAAGGTATTTGCAAACATGGCCAAACACCTTTTACAGACTTACTTAGTCTGCTCAGCCAGAAATCAAAATTAGCACTACCAGCATTGGGGAAAAGGGGTCCCAGCAGATAAAGAGCAAAGGAAGGAACAACAAGTACAAGTTTGTGGGTTTTACCTTTGGAAAAGCCACAGAGCATTTCACTGTTTTTACCAAATACAAGGTGATTGGCAGCACCATCAAATTCACTGGCAGCAAATGATGAAAATTTTGCCAACTAAAATAGGACAGTTGCACTTGTTGGTAGCCAGACTGAAAAAAAAAAATTTCTTACTTATAGATCTAATGCTAAAAAATCAGTAAAATTAACTGTCAGAAGTGATCCATAAGGACTTCAGGTTGCAGTTCCAGTTCACTACAAGACCTCCCAATAATTTCAAGTTGGAATCTCTGTTGGACATTCCTCAACAGACTTCAGGAACAGTTACACTTAGGGTGGACACCCCATGAGCTTCCCTCATGCAACATTATCATTCTTCTGAGTTCCAAACGATGCGTTTTCAGTCCAAGCTTCCTGTCGACTTCCCAACATATTCCCACCTATTTCAAATACATGATAAGGCAAAAACAACAACCCCACACATCTATCTCTGCTTCTTTAAATATAAACCTGATAATAAAAATTTCTATTAATGAGATTAAGGTGTTTTTGAAAAATACAATATTCATACTCTAAACAGCCAATGTGGGAACACTTCCCAGATGAAAGCAGGCCTTTCAGACTTGAATAAAAGTCTATCCCTCCAGGAGAACCCACCAAGATCACCAGGACAAGCTTGTGGCTCTTCCAGGCACAAGTGAGGACGCCAGATTTTTAGTTTCAGTATCAAGGATCAGATACTGACTTTAAAAGAGGATGGGTTGCATTGCTCTGTTCCACAAGAGCTCACGCTGAAACTGCTTAGGATCAGTATGAGGCAAATTTTTACCTTTCTTTCTTGCACAGCTCCACATATCAACATCACTACAAATTCTGGAATCCCCATTTTAACTGTACCTGTTTCCAGTCATCTGCTCCAACACAGAGTCTGTCACCATTCACACTACCAAATGAGAGGCAGAACAACCAAGAAGCCAGAGCCACCACAGCCAGTGAGCTCTCAGGGAAGCCAGCAACCTTCCTGCACCTACTGTCTGCAAAGCAGCAGTCCACACCATGCTTTTGGGAATCGTGCTTGTCATGTTTCTTGTATTTGTTTTCAGAATCAGGCAGGATCCCAAATTTTTTGCCTTGATTTTCAGTACATGCAAAGCCTGAACAGGCTTTCTCTTAGCTGCCAGTGCTAAAAAAGCTGCGTGAAAAGTTATGTGAACTTTTACAGTGAAGGAAGAATACCACAGAAGTCCTGGCCCATGCAATTTTTAGGTAAGACTCTGCCCTAGTCACTGGGCACACTCTATCTGTACCTGTTAGTGCTTGTGGGAGGTTTCAAAAGATATTTTCCACTTCTGCTGCAGCTGGCGTGGTGCCAGCTGAGAGCTTTCATACCCATGGGAAGTGGCTAAAGAAATGCCAGTCTGAACTTGACTACATTGAGCTCTTATGATTAAGATGTCATGCAGCTTTCTGCAGGAATCCTCTGTTTAGAAACATCTGGATTTTACTGAACTAACAACAAACCAGTAAAATGGGTAATAGTTGTGTGCAGCTATTTGCCAGGAGAGAATACTAAAGATGTCCACAAATGCTCAAGGAGAAACTGGACAAGTACACAAAAGAGAGATTCATTATGGGCTATCAATTAGACAAACCAGAATCCAAAGCACAGGAAATCCTCTGAACCAGAAACAGTCAGGGGATGGAAAAAAGAGTCATCACACACACACACATTGCTCTTCTAAACCCTCACTAGGCATCCACTTAGGGACACAGCAGAAGGAAGCTGGGCTAGATGAGCCTTTGAGCTCAATCAGCACAGTCATTCTCAAATATTTAAGTGAGGAGACATTGAACTACTACTTCTCCCTCAAATTGGAAGAGACACCCTTCTTCCACTAAGGGGAAAGAGATTTCCCATCTGCCAGTGTGGATGTTTATTTCAGTCAAAAGGAGGCACATAAACATTGCTCACTTCATTTTCCACACGTTTCCACTTGGAAAGTCTCTCTTTGCAACACTGATCTACCTTCCAGAGTGAACAAACATCTTATAAACATGTAAAATTTCATCTTAAGAGTTGTTCCATGAGTTTTCATTTCCACAGCTCCCACTGAAGTTTTTTCAAAAGCAGACTGCTCCCATAGCTAGTTAGGAAGCTTCTAAATTTCCATCCTGATCACAGCCAGCTTTTACCCATCTGTTCTTGTGCCAGCAATTGCCTGGTTTTGAGCTAAGCTGCAAGCCATCTGACATGTTCACAATAATGGATCAATGGTCTACTTAGGAAAGCAAAAGGTCAGATCAGCATGACAAAACACCGAATTTATTTTGCACCTAAAATTCCAAGTTATTTTAAATCCTAAAGAACAGAGTTGAACTGTACACATACACAGTAGAGGTTCTGCATTAACCTGCTAATGTCAAGTGAAAATGACTTTTTTGAGGTTTTTTTTAAACAGATCCCTCCAGCTTGAAAGAATAGAAATAGCAGGGGTAGACCTGTAAATAATATTATAAGTGCATTAAATACAATTATGTGAGTCATTTATACAAGAAGTGCAACAATAAAGAAAAAAAAATTTAAAAAGTAATAAAGTGCAAAGAACTTACTTCCCAATGTTTTCAGGTAGTGCTTGCAGAGAGATGTCATTTACTGAAAGACACGTCAGATTCTGCAATTCAGGAAAGCTTTCAGGCAACCTGTGGAGATATTAATTCAAATCAAGGACTTCCAGAAGTACTCTCTCTCACGTGAGTACAACTTTATTTAGCAAATACACACATAGGGAGGAATGCCCAGATTCTAGCATGACTCCTAGAAAATTCTAAGGATCATAAAAAACACCCATGATATAGGGACTTTAAAGTTTATTTTGTGTCAAAGAACGGGTGATATACCACTCTCTTCCCTGTACCCAATTTGCAACTTCAAAATGCTATGGGGGCTGAGAACATTTTAAGCATTTTCACAAAATTAAAAAATAAAATCAAACACATTAAAAAAAAAAAAAAAACAAAACAACACAAACTTTTTTACTATTATTTTCCTGTATAACCAAATGGTAAAATGATTAAATTTTATTCTTATTCAGGCTCCAGTAACATACACACTTATAGCATGTCCATTTTGTATCAGCTGCTAGGCTGCTCTTCAATTGCTGCTTCTTTGAAGAAACATGCTGTTCCCTATGAAGACAATGTTCTGCTGTTACAGCATTTCACATTTACTGGTTCACAACACAACAGCATGTTAATCCCTCCTCCTCACACTATAAAATGCAGTCACATGCAGAACACTCCCAAAGTTCCCAAAGCCTTTAGGTCCATCACCCAGCTGCTCTTCTGCAAGGCATGGCTCTCCATTCCCTCACACCGAGGGGCTCCTGTGCCACTTGCTGCTCACTGGCAATACCAAGAAGCTCAGTTTGCAGCTGCCCAAGAGACAGGATGAGCTAAGGGGGCCAGTTAGGTAAAGAAGAAGAAGCCCCTGGCCCAGCCACTCAACTTCTGCTCAACCCCCAGAGCATGCAACCTAAGATCAAGCTGTAGCATTTGGTTTGGCTCCTGCTCTCCCCATCACCCAGCTCAAGGCACAGGGTATGACCTGCAGGAAACTTGCCAAATGGAAACACACCAACAGGCAAATACAGCTCTGCACAGAGGGGATAGGGAGAAGGAAAAAGGCAAATTACAGTGTGGGGCGAGAGGGAGTTTTCATGTGATCAGTTCTGTACTGCACTGCTTCATATTCTGGACCTTATCAACAGAAGATGCTCAATATCTTCAAAAGCTCCACTGGAAGCACTCATTACCATTTAGACTCTAACAGGTTTAAGAGTGGAGTTAAATGGTTTGTCTTTTGCTCAGCCCTGATGTTAACAGGTAGTTGGACTCAATAAGTACTGTAGGTCCCTTCCAACTAGAACGATTCTATTCTCTCTACAGCAGGCAGTGGACTTCCATATCTATAATAAATCCATACATGTGTATAAATATAAATAAATGCATCTGCTTTTTACTGATATAAATAATATATAAACATGAAATAATCTGAAAACAGCTGGAAAAATGGTCTGCCAGCCATCTTTAATGCTCAGTTTCATCAGTGATTTCAGTTTGACAATGAGGTAACATACTGTATTAGTAGTAGGACATTGATTGCAAAGGTCTCCAACTAGCTTTTAAGCTTAGATAAAATAAGGACAAGAATCAATGGCTAAAAAAATGTTCCAGAATATTACATGAAAATAACTATTTGACTTTCCCACTTTGCCTGGGCAAATCAGTGCAAAAACCTATACATGCTATTGTATAGGTAAAACTGAAATTCTGGATCTCATCACAGAAATACCTGGCAACCATATGTAAACAGTTCCTGCAATCTGTGCTTTCCAACTTTAACTGTTTGGAGTGATGTTTTCCAGGACATGCATACGCTTTGGAGCCACTTTATCAAGAATTTTTAGAATTCCCTTAAATTATCAACACAGAGTTATGGGATCTATTTCAACATCACTGAAAAACTCTTTTGTGAATTCCACAAAGCTGTAGCTGTGCATTACAGATATTGTTTAAAGAACACATTACTCAGGCCTCAGGCCTAACTGAGCACACAGAATGAATGAAGGAGGATAACTAAAACACCACTACTGACACTTTTGATTTCAATACCACGAGACACAGATCTCAGCTTTATACACTGCAACTGATGCCTGGAAAAAAGCTGCTCAGTGACCCTCACCACTTGTGTATCTAAACATCAGCTCAGCCTCAGTTTGCTTTGCCGGATTTTTGTGGTATTATTATCCTCACTATATAAATAGGCTACAGAGCCACGGGGATTAAGATCACAAGTGTCCCTTTAATGCTCAGCGATGTGACTTTCAGAGAACTTAGGAGGCACTATGGGCAACATTCAAAGCACACTTCTGAAGAATCCAAGCTGTACACGTGGGAGAAGCAGTCTTGCAAAACCACTGGAGCAGCTTGAGCTGGTACAGACTCCTGTTTGTTAGCACTGCAGCAGCCCAGCCAGCCAGCTAGCCCTGCAAGTATCTGGCCATCTCAGCACAAAGCAAAGCAGGTCAGTGAGCACCCACTGAGAACACTCTGGCTTATGTGATGGCTTTGCTCAGCATCACAAAGGAGCTCTGTGGCAACGGCTGGTTCAAGAAATAGTCCTCCAAATAGTATCCAAAGGCTTGAACTAGCAAATCACCTCTTCTTTGCCAGTTCCACCCTCACTTCACTAGATAAATTCCAAATTCTTGAGCAAATTGAACAGAAAAACTCCTCTTCCATACTAAAAGTGTGCATAACCTCCAAACCTCAGCTCATCAGAACACAGGCTGGCAGCAGACACAGCAACCACTGACAGACACAGAGCATTTCTGCCTCATGTTACTGCATGTCACTGTGTCCCAATTGACAGGAGGGTGATGAAATGCTACTCCAAGCTTTAATCATTAGTAAAAGCCATTATCTGCAGCAGCTGATCTAAAGTCTATTCCAAATCGTCAGGCACCTGGGTTTGTGCCAACTCATTCGCTCCAACCATTGCTGTATCTTTCCCAAGTGTGAACATCGTTTTCCTATGCATTTAAGAAAAGGAATGAAAATCATTTTACAGACAATCAGATTTACCAAATCAGATTTTTCTGGTTGGCTAACAAATTTCATCCCCACCCAAAGAGAGATGCACATCACTTTTTAAATCTGAATTTTTGCTATTTTATTTCAAGTCCCTGACAGACACAAACACTGTTGACAATATTACACAGAGTCTAGGTCACAATTTTTAAGGGCTTATTTAAAATCGTAATTGTTACAGCAAGATTGTGATTCTACTATGTCATGCACTAAGAAGAAAGTGAAGTTACCTAGTTAGTGGATTGCCACTGAAATCTGCTACCTGTAGTGCTCTGCAGAATGAGATGCTTTCTGGTATTTCAGGAATATCTGCAGAAGGAAAAAAAAAAAAGGAAAAAATTGTCAGCAACTGTACTGCATCTGCATTGAAATTATTGCTTAATGATAGTAACTTGTTACTGCAAGGAGTTATCTTGGTATCTTTCAAGATATTTCAACATGCAAGACTGCTCCCTGTCCACGTACAGAACTATAGAAGCAGACCCATTTTGTGCTTTTTCACACCCCATCTTCCCCTCCTGCTCCATGTTCATCTTCCTACTACTCACCTGTCCTTGGACTGATCTTTATCAGATTTTGTCCATTAAAAAAATCAGACAACCAATATGCTAGGGCTGCCCTAAAGAGCCAATTATGATCTGAACCTCTGGTGAACTGATCAATACATGCCCACATTCTGTAGTGGAAGAAAGAACAGGAAAGGAAAACAGTGGAAGGAAGAAGAGAATATGCAAGTCTCTCCATGTGTAACATACACTCATGGAGCAGAAACATCCTCCCTTTCACCATAGCCAAGTAATTTGAAAATTATATTTACACCAATAAGTCGCAAATAAGTGCTACTACACCATTTCAGATTGCCAGGAAGTAAACAAAGATATTTGTACATGAAAACAGGTGGATTTATTTCAAGGAACTCCAATACAACACATATATCTACTCAAGTACGTCTTATAAGTAAAATTGTCTTCTGGCACTCTTACAGCAAACTGAATATCCACAAATAGGCTGTGAGTCTTCTGATTAAGTACCTGTTTACTGCCACTGAGATCCAGCAAAAATTAAACAAATATTTTTGTTTCCTTGAATGTCAAAATTAATCTTTATGATTGATTTTGAAAGTAATTTTTAAAAAGTAAAATTTTAAGTAAAGCTTGGACTTTTGTTTCAAAGTTTTTGGCTCTTTCCACTGACCTCACCAGCCATGTATGATCTAAATACATTGAAAAAAAAATGGAAATTAGTTCTTTTCCTACCTAGCTGATTGACTCAGAATTGACTACCTATGTATTTTTTTCAGATTTTCTCCCCAGAAGAGGTGTGACAGAGAAAGAAGCATAGAAAAGAGGAAAGTGCCGGCTCACCAGGTTCATCTCTTGCCAGGTAATCTCACCAAAAGCATATATTTTGAATGCTCCCAAGCTCAGAACAAAATCACAGATTGGTTTGAGTTAGAAAGCACCAAAAGCATCACCCCCCTGCCATGGGCAAGGACACCTTCCACTAGAGCCAGCTGCTCAAAGCCCCATCCAACCTGGCCTTGAAGACTTCCAGGAATGGGGCATCCACAGCTTCTCTGGGCAACCTGTTCCAGTGCCTCATCACCCTCATAGCAGTTAATTTCTTCCTAAAATCTCATCTAAATCTAGTCAAATAGACACTGGAATTTTGCATTACAGCAAAAACAAATACTGACACTGAACTTGGCTAATCAACAGCAAGTAAAAAATGTCATCCATTATCTAGTCTTCATGCTGTTCTTCCCTGGGAACTAGCTGGAAATGTTTTGAAAGGGACATCTCTATTTTAAAGCTTGTGAGGACTGAGAATTACTTATTTCTTTGCAACCAAGCCAGCACCCACAAACTTTAAAATGCATTTACACAAAACCCTTTCACACAGAGATACATGCTTTAGCATCATCATTTTCACTGATTAAAAACAAACCAACAAGCAAACAACAAAAAGTAAAGCTGAAGTAAAAATAACTATCCTAATTTGTTTGGGGAAAAAAATATATACACATAAAAACACAACATATAAAGCAGAAGATAAATCTTCAATGCAGTTTCTCAAACTAATCATGCTACTGATTTCCTCCACCAAAATATAGTTTCACTGCCATACTGCAAACAGTTGCTCTTGTACTTCTGCATAATGTACTACAAAACCCAGAAAATATGCCTTCTCAGCAAAACTATTCTGACATGCTTCTCCTGTTATAACAGTCTTGGATACCATGTAAAAGCCAACAATCAACCAAGCTAAGGAAAAAATTACTCTAATATATATGATACTATTTGCAATAACACAGCATAGGCTCTGCTTATAGTTTGGATGCATTTGCAAATTACTGAATCTGTTCTGCAAATAAAATGTGCTTTCCCAGATTGTGAAGTCACTACATGAGCAAAACTCTTCAATAAGAAATGCAAACATTCACAGCGAAAACAAGAGAAATTTCATTTTTGTGGGTTTTTTCCCCATGGTCTCTGACCCAGGAAACCAGGGTAAAGCAATGTTGGAAGGAAGACTTTTCCATGGTCAAGAGGCATTGGGTTAGAGAACACCTGGGCAGACGTGACACGCTCACATGTGCTGAGGGAGCTGGTGGACACCATGGCCAGGCCACTCATGATCATCTCTGTCTGAAAGGTCATGGGGATGAAGAGAAGTGTCTGAGGACAGGACAAAAGCAAATGTCAGCCAAAAAAGGCAAGAAGGAGGACCCAACAACTGCTGGCCTGCCAGCTTCACCTCAATCCCTCCAAATGGATGACAAGAAGGTGATCAGGAATAGTCAGCATGGATTCACACCTGACTCAATCTATTGCCTTCCACGATGAAACAACTGTCTGGATGGATGAGGGGAGAGCATTGGATACTGTCCCTTTGGTCTTTAGCAAGGCTTTTGACACTGTCTTCCACAATAACCTTGTAGGTAAACCCAGTAGGTATGGACTGAATGAATGGACAGTGAGGTGGACAGAGAACTCACTGAGCTGTGAGTTCACACCTGGAGAGCTGTGTCACATTTTGGGCTTCCCAGTGTGAGACAGGGAGCTCCTGAAACAGCTCCAACAGAGGGCAACAAAGATGATTAAGGGACAGGAGCACTTCTCTTACAAAGAAAGGCTGAGGGACCTGGGCCTGTTCACCTCAAGAGACAACTGAGAAGGGAACTCATCAATATCTATCAGTATCTGAAGGGAAGGTGCCAAGAGGATGTTTCCAGGCTCTTCCTGGTGGTGCCAAGCAATAGGACAAAAGGCAACAGACGGAAACTGATGCACCTGACTATAAGGTGCATCAGTTAGGTGGAACTAAGAAGTTCCACCTGACTATAAGGAAAAACACCTTTACTGTGCAGATGGCCAAGCACTGAAACAGGTTGCCCAGAGAGGTTGTGGAGTCTTCTCCCTGGAAATATTCAGGAATCAGTTGGACACAATTCTGTGCAATGTGGTCTAGGACAATCCTGCTTGAGCAAGGAGGTTGGATCAATGATCCACTGTGATCCTTTCCAATATTAGCCATTCTCTGATTCTGTAAAGTGCATTTTCCTCCCCCTCGCTTGATTCTTTTTCACTATTCCTTTCTCTCCTCTGCCAATCTGGACAAAAGGATGGACAAAAATTCAGTGCAGCTCTCTGAAGCGAGGGTCATCAGACATTTACTGTCAATTCAAAAAGGTTGAAATGTAACTCATTTTCATTGCCAAGCACCTTAAAAGGATTTCTCAAGCAAAACACAAGATACTTTATCACTATGTGTGAAGACTAGTGTAACATTGCATTGACTAAATGAATTCAGAAGAGAAAAGAAGAGGCACATTTTACAATATGACAAAAAAATTGAGTGATAATTGTAGCAGAGAAGATAACAGTACATAATAAAACCCCTGACATAATCAACTGGAATGCAGCAGAGGATATTAAAATATATAAAGAAATCCTTGTGTCTCTTGATGAATTAAGAACCTTTCACCACTAGTGCTGAGTACTTGATTTTGTTACAGACATTAACATGTAAGTACCTGCCAATATCAGCAACAGTAATGTTGAATACTTTTCCTGCCACTGATGGATAACCAGCTCAAATCCTACTTAAATATCTGGGATTCTTCTAATGCTACTCTCTGATGAATGCTCTGCATTTACATGATGCCCCAGATGTTCTGGTATGCAGATTGTGCAGCACTGCCAATAATAAAGCCATAAACCAAACATAAGCCCTGTGACGTGTGACAGTTCAGATACACTGACAGCAGAAATGAAGTTGTGGCAGCAGCAGTGGATCAAAACCAAGCTCAGCAGTCATGTATACAAGAGGGCATGTGTACCCTTCTCCCTTCAAAACACCTCTTCAGATGTTTATATGTTTATTGTTACAGTTTGCACAAAGGATTTGCTAACAATTTAGCAAGCCCTGTACAAGTAACTTTAGAAGTAAGTTTGACACTAGGGAATTTTGTACTGCCTAGATAAGGAAATTACTTCTAAAAATCCTTCTGATTGATGATAATCCTTTCCTCCTCCTCCTCCCCCCACCCCACCCCATCTCTTTTTTCTTGGAAGATTTTTACAACAGTTACATCACTCAATCCACATTCCCCCACTTTTCTTCCTCTAATGGCTGGGAGGGTTATTTTTAAACTGATAAAATTTTTGTATGGCACATTTTTCCAGCATTCTACATTAAATTTCAAGAATTGATAATAATCCATCCACACAAAGGCTATAGTACAGCCAGCATCCTTTATACCTCCTGCAATATTGAACATAATTTCCAACACCTAATCAATATCACAACAGCAATGGCCAGGAAAGTCCTAGGCTGTGACAGGGCTGCCAGACCAGAGCTACTCAAACAGTGACTCTCGGGTAAAAGAGTAAAAGTAAAAAAGTATTTTTGCAAGAACTTCACTGAATTCTCAGATATGAGAGATGCACCCCATTCCTCAGGGAGAGTTCACCCCGCTCAAGAGTCCTTCAGGGAGCAACTGCTGGATGCAGTCACATTTCCCAGCTATGGAGGCAACACAGAACACCGTGTGTGAGGAGCACTGGAGCTGGCACACTGCATACCCCAGCCAAAGTCAGCTGAACAGACCTGATTTACCTGGTCAACGTGGAAAGTCCACCAAGAAGTATATACAGCACTTTTACATAAGACAAAACACCTTTATCTGCTTAGCAACTAGTAGTAATTCATAAATGTAATTCAGCAGTTGATCAGTTTAAATTGAATTTATATCCAAGGAAGCCCATTCTAGACTCAAAGACTGTGAATTCATGCAGCATTATGCCTCAGGAGAGATAACCAGCAGCAAACCAGGTCTCATCCATCCAATTCAATACACAGATTATTTTTCAGCCTCCTCTTTTCACATATATGATATACACTATCAACTATGGTATTTACACATACACACACACACAAAAGGTCCATGGAAGCATTAAGCACTGCAGTACTCAAGTGATTTAGGAGCCCAAAGGTTCTCTTGTCACTTCCAGGGAGGTTCCTCTGTGGCACCCACCTTCTCAGAGGGATCTCTGAGAAGCCTGCCCTTGGAAAAGCTCCATTTTCCAGCCCTGCTCTCCACCTCTCCTCCCTCTACTAAACATGGAAGGAAACTGCCCACTTTGTCAATTACCTTTCAAGTGGGAATTTGTGCTGCAAGCATTTGTTTGTCTTTTTGAAGGGCTCTCCAGCTGGAAAGCCCAGCTGAGCAGGCTGCTGTGTCACAGATGTCCCCACCACATCTCTCTACCCTCCCAAAAGCAGCCAATGCAGCTCCCAAGGGTCTGATCCTGCAGGGGGAAGGGATGGAGGAAGGTTACTCATCCTCTCCCTCCATTTCCATATTGAGATCATGACATTCACATTGATCAGACAGGTTTACTTTTTTTTAAAACCAGGAGGTTCTGCTACTAGCCCTGAAGTCAGAAATAATCAACCTCTTTCAATGAAGTGCTACAAGTTTTGGGGCACAATGTGACAGTAGTCATGTAGTTCTTGCAAAGTCTATTGAGATTAAGTGGCTCTTGAACAGGTTGTAACATTTTCCTCTTCAGGCTCTGAGGTGAGGATATACAACAATACAAGAGATAAAGCTCTTTCAAGACCTGTCTTTAAAGCTTTAAGGAAAATTCACCAACAGGTTCAGGTTGCATTTTCTCAAGTAAATCCCTTACTGAATAATTAACAAGAAACTGAAGAGACATGTCTCATTTCTCCTCCTCACTGCTCCTGGAAACATCCCTTTTCAAAACAACAGGAGCACCAGGGACAAAGTCCACACAAAACAGCATTTCACACATACATTTATATTAGACATGTTACTTGAAAGAAAACTGTGCAGGGACATAAGAACAAGCTGGGTTTTTGAACAGATAGCATGTTGTAATTCAACAGAGTATCCTTCTGAGATGCAGCAAGCAGCAGAAACAGAGATCAGGAGCTGTAAATTCGAAACAGGAGGAATAAAGGAGTGGGGGAGAGAGAGGGGAGAGCTGGAAGACCAGATCACAAGGAAACAATAGTTCCAAGTGAATTAAGTGGAAGAGCCCAAGTTTGACAACAAATTTATGTATTTTACCTTTTTACTTATACGTACTTAAACAGAAGAGTTATGGACATATTTTTATAAGAATTTCCACCTTGGACCTCAAGGATAACAGGAATTAAATACTCTTAGTCTGAGAAGTAAGGGTAAAAAATGTGAAAACTAGTATTCTACCTACAAAGCTGTGGATGGGAGAAAGTGTTTAAAGTGTTTTAACAGCAAAGTTACAGATTTATTCCAGATTAATTCTTCAGTAACTTTATTGTCATGTCATTTTACATTCTCAATAAAATAGAAACCGAAACCCAAGCAAATCTGTGAATACAAGAACTAACAATGTCTGTCTGCAGATTAACATTTTATGAGCTGCAATCTAGATTATCCAGAAAATTAAGTCTTTATTTTATGTCACTCCTATATGTACTGTCTGATGCTTAACACTCTAGCTGACACTTGAGGCAGGCCTGTTTCTGCCTCCAACTTGGCCTGCTCCTCTCCAAAGCTTTCCTTTGAATTTGTATGAAGGCACTATTGCTAGATGCACACATAAGTACATCAGCAAAGTCTCATGAGAAAGAACAGTTAAATCTGGCAGAACATGCCATGATGGAAAAATCCACTTTTCTGTAATCCATTTAAAAATAACATCTTCTAGACTTCTCTAATTAAATTATTCTACCATGAGATTTCATTTATCTTTTCTCTCTCAATCACAGTCAGCACTTGCTGCTTCTTCCTTCTCCTTGATGAGAAGCCCTGCACAAGGACATGGTCCAGTAATTTCTCACCTTACTTCTCCTACTGCATATAAAGCTCTCCTCTTCCTCCAACCTACTGACATCAAATCAATTTTAGTGACACAGATTCACAAATCAGGTTTACTTTTACATCACTTCTTCAAAATAAGTAAGAATTTCTACACGTCTGAGGCACTCTGCAGAGCTCCAGAGTCCAAAAGTAATTTGCAGTAGGTGTTTCTTTCTTCCCTAATATGCTCCTTTCTACATCGATCCCTAAACTTCATGTGTAAGACATTAAAGTGACGATGTTTTTAAGCACAAATTTTAAACTAACCTCAAGGGAGAAATAGGAGATAATACAAGGAAAAGGTATGTCACAAGAAATTAGATGTGTCAAAAAAAAACCCCAACATCGAAACTCAAACATGCAACACAACTGTTAGCAAGCAACCATATAAAAGAGCAAAAAATTCTCTCATCTCCAAGTCTGCTTTGCTTTCATTACCACAAAAAAAATCCCCAAAATCCCCACAAAACCAAAAACCAGTTACTGTTCATATGCAGACTGAAGCTTAAGTTACTCTACCACCACACAAAGCACAACAGTCTCTGGTGGGGTGTTCCATCACTTTCAGGTGTACACACCAGGGTTGCAGCAACTGCATTCACAGGATGCTTTCTTATATCAGATAAGACATGTCCATGCAGGAGTAGGAGAGCAATTCTTGTTTGTCTGTAAGCACTCACTTGGACACAAATCAGTTCAGAAGGCAAACAAGCATCATCCAGCAGTTGCATATGTTAACAAAATAGATGCATTTGTCAACTATACTGCCTTCCAGCACAGGTTGCTGGCTTGAGGTTTTTTCCTTGTCCACTGAGCAAGAAAGCATCAATTCCCATCTATTTCTTAGCATTCTAGGTTTTGCTTTTTGCCACCAGACCTGTATCAGCACATTGATGTTAAGGCAGCTGGTGGCAGGCAGAGAAGAAGAGGATTTCATGGAGGAAGTCTCTGCTCAGATACTGCAGAAATGCAGCAGAGATGGACAGCCAGACTCCAGGCAAGAGCACAAAGCAACAGCATACAAGAGAGTTGCCAGACAAGAGAGCAGAGTCCATGTGAGGCTGTGGGACAAGATCAGAGGACCAAAAGTGCTTCCCCCTACTTAGCTTATCTCTTCACTGTAAAAAAAAATAGCTGGATCACCAGCCCAGGCTGAACAAAAACAAGTGTTCAAGCCTTTCCTCCATCAGAATATCTAGTTTGAAAAAATACTGGTTATCCTGTTTTCAGTGGGGGAGAGGAAAAGGGGAACACTTACTCACTTTGTGGGCAGAAGGGAAGAATCCTGCAGTACAGATGACAGGTACACCTTGGAAAGCAGATGGCTGAATTAAAAAGGGATGTGCAGGCACTGATACAAACAAGTGAGCTGAGTCTCAGACAGCAAAGCAAAGACTCTAGACCTCACTTCAGCAAGATGGACTGATGGACGCTCTGCAGGAAAGCTTCTGCCTACTCACCTGGCCCTCTAATTACTGATTGAATGAAATTTACCTATCACACAATGCATGTGGTGTCCTGAGCATGACCAAGATCTCTAAAGAGACTTTCAGTTGGGTTGTAAAGTGAGTAAAAAGAACAAACACTTCAAATAAAAAGCAGAAATATCAAATTGCAGTTGAAAGTAGGACAGTTAAATACCTCTGTTGTAGAGTTCTTCAAGCACCCTGAGAGTGAAGACAAAACAAAATATAAGTTTCTAAATTTGCAACTGTGATCCATTTTGGAAGCAAGGAAAACTTAAGAATAAGGCTCATGGAGCACCTGGGATACTGATCTTCTAGAGACTGACTTCCAAAGTCTTGGACCCTGCTCAGACCTTGCATAGCAGCAATGTAGTCTTTCCTCACACAGTGTAGTGATTATTGACATGCTTGTGAGGAACCATCTCTACTGTTACAGTAATCCTAAAGTAGCATATTTATCTTTGGTTAAATCTGTAATATGAGCTGTATACATTAAACAAACAGTATTATTCCTATTGGTTATTACAGTGAAGAACTATGTTGAGATTTTAGTATCAAGTATAATGCAGAGCTTAACAAGTTGTGCCCCCACACAGATTTCCAGCAAAACCCATCTCTCCTCAGTCCACAAAGTAACAGATCTCAGCTCCACCAAGAGCTGAATCAGCAAACAGAACAGGAATAATCTATCTACCAGTAAGATAAAAATCAATTTAATTCTCCCACTACACTCACACTTGCATCTTTTCCATAGTTTTGAGTCTCAGGCTTGGACATAGACCAAACTGCAAGGTTACAGACCACTTCCACAGAAGAGCACACCATGTGAGTCCCCTTTCCTGCTGCCAGCTGGAAAGCCACTACAGACAGCCAGTGCAAAACTGCCAATGCTATGGGCTTAAATGACCAACTCCTTGGCATACACATTCCATGGAGGCAAGAGGAGCAGCTGAAAAGCCTGCCAGGCTTTGATCACCAATGGACAGCAACTCACAGGTAGACACAGCAGTGCAAGAAGCTCCTCTCAGACAAAAGCAACGGGGTCAGCCTGCATCAGAGAAAGGGGTGGACAGCAGGATGGTTCAAATGGCACTCCTGAAGCTGGGAAGAAGAGGAAAGACACTCCAGTGCCTAATTCCTACTATCCTAGCTCACAGTGATTTTCTTTTTATGCTAAAAGAGCTGAATGAAACAAACCACTGACTATCTGTCAATGGCTGTGAAAGGTGTATGAGATTAGGAACAAAAAACCTGGCTTCCACAGCACACCTGTTAAGAGCAAGTGTGTGCAGGATAGAAATTTCTTTCAAATAAGAATACAACAGTTGAAGTAACACCTTCAGGGCATTTTAAGGAATATGAAATATCATGACAAAAACACATCAGTGGAGCTTGGAGGATTTAGTATTTGTCAAAGGCAAACAATACCTTTTCTTGGAGAAGAGGGATACTAAAAAGGATTGCATCACCTCTGCAAGAACACAGCATACATGCTTAGTATACATAATCCTGAATATCAGCATGCATTAAATTAACTAAAGAAACTTTATGCATTGCCCCTCCTGTCTAGAAGAAGCTACAGAACAAGAAAAGCCATTAACATTTTAATGAACCCGGGATAGCAGGGCCCTAAGCTTTAAGAATTTGGCCTCCAGGGGTTGTGCAAGAAGAAAAGGGGGGATGGAGTCACTGAAGGAAATCTCTGGGGGATGAGCAGCATAGGTAGCACCCTGCTACAGCTCACAGGGATCTGAAACACAGGGCATGCCTCTGGAAGAAAGGGAAGCTAAATGAAGTGCCAGTCAAGGCACTAGGAAAGAACTGCAGAAATTCGATCACATCTTTCTGTCTTTGGAGACTGCACTTTATGAATCACAGGGTCTTTCAGGATTTACCTGAGACAATGTCCAAGGGCTGTGGGGAAATAAATAGCACACAGGCACTTCTGCCTGTGCATAGAGCAGAATCTCCCTCTCCATCATGCAGAGCAAAGATTTGCACTGGAGCTCCATGCAAAGCACCTGAGCCCTACCCAAACTTTAGGGTCATCAAGTAAGAATGCTTCAGAGACCCAGTGTCTTCACAGAATTCACCCGTGGAATGAGAATCCTGGAAAAGATTTAATCAACCCGGTGGAGTCTGAGGGAGCCAGCAGCAGCTTCAGACACACAGCAGGTGAGTATCTACCTCAGGAGATTCCTCAGGGAACACTCTTGAGTTTCAGACATGCTCTGCCAGCAAGTCAAAAGCTCAGGCATGTACTGTTGAAATCCTACGAGTCTGTTTTCTTTAGCCTTAGAGTGAGTACATGAGCTTTTTGAACAACCTGACACCAAGAAGCAGAGATAAACTGGATTGCCAAATAACCTTCAAAGTGTTCACCATCACTATGCTGTTTTCTCAGCACAGCTTCTCTGCCCTCTTATATTCCAGTCCTTGATTCATCCTTTCAACCTTAGCACAAATAACAGCCTCAGCCAGACTAGAAAAGCACAGTAGGGATGCTTCCTAGGAAAATCTGCATGAACACATGGGCCTTTCAGGGCATGAGAAACAGCATCAACATGCAAATACTCCAGGAAAAGCTTAAGAATATATGGCTGCTAGCCTTCCCAAATCCTTTTCCTTCTGCACCACTGAGGCTATCCTTACCCTCCCCCAGACTTCTCTCACATACACAGGGAGCATCAAATTTACATCTGCTCAAGACTTTAGTTGTATTTCTTTGAAGGATTTTTGTAGTTCTAGATTCACTCATGAACCAAGAAACTGCTTGAAGAATTAATTATTGTAGCACATTTTTGACATATATACTAGCATGTCTTGGGCATTTTAAAACACCTGAGAATTTAAGAGAAACATTTCAGAGTTTCCCTATGGATCCTTCCCAAGTGTCTACAAAGTAGGGCTACTTACACAGCACATAACACTGTATGGCACAGGTATACAGAGCTACCTCCAAAGATTAGCAGAGACTGATCCCTCCTCCAGATTCAGCACCTCATGGCTGCTCCAATGCACAGCTGGCCACTGCAGCTTGGAAGAGCATCCAAGTCCACCTGCACGATATACCCACCACCCCACGTGGCTTCAAAGATCATATGTTGGCCAAAGGGTTATAAAGCAGGAGAAAGGAAGACATGTTACCATTTTATTATGGCAGAAATGGAAGTACTCTGCTTATTCAAAACCCTTTCCTCCTTCTGTGAATAGAGGTTAAACTAGAAAAAGCTATTCCCGTGCAGAGAACATTATATCTGAATTTATATCTGCATTTTTAAGCTCTTGAGGAAACAGAATGGCCAGAACTGAAGGCAATTAATGCACCAAAACAGACAATTAGAACAACAGAAAACACAGAACAATGATCTCTTATTTCCCAAGCTCAGATGTCACCATCACACTTTCCTATTCATGCAGCATACTGCATTTTGAAAAGCAGGGCTGTTTTTCTCTGCCTGAAAGGAATATGAAGAGTTCCTTTTTTTTTTTTTTTTTTTTTTTTTTCCCTAAGTAGTTTTGGGCAGTCAGAAAAACAAAACCTTTTGGAGTGCAAACCACTGAACAGGACAAACCTGTGGCAGGTTTAGAATGAGACAAACTGGAGGGTGGATTCAAAATTAAAGCTAAAACAAAGCTAATAAATTAAAATACAGTAAATCTCAAAAACCTTTTGCGAGAATTCCCCCTGCAGCATCCCAGATGGTGTGTGTTGTGCCTTTTGATTTGGAGAACCATGAGACAATCATAAAAATGGTCAAACAGTGGAAAGTAAGACTAGTAATTTTCTGCCACAGGCCCCCTGCACCACATTGCACAGTGCATTTTCAATTTGAAGAGTCAAGTCATGCAGTAACTGTGACATAATTAAGCAGAGGGAAGTGGTATCAGTCACCTTCTGCAATGAACCACAGAGAAAAGAAAGCAATGCAATAAAATGGGTAATTAACACTGAACCTTGGATATAGGAAAGGAACTACTCCCTGCCACCTGCATTAGTTCAACCTATCACTGGAAAAAATACTTCCCTGTGCAGTAACTTCTAATGACACACACATCTACCCAGCCATAAACATTCACACCATCTGCTCTGGTTACAGTTGAGTTCTCAAGCCAACTTCCAAGTCAGGCTGACAAGAGTTCACATGGCTCTGATCCACCAGCTCTTTTCCAACTAGTTATTCATTTGCAAAGAGAATTACTAAGCCAACAGAGGGTTTATTTTTGTATAAAGTCTGTCACTGACAGCACCCAACTCAGCCAAACTCAGTAGCCAAATACCACATCAACTAATGTTCACGTATTTCTAAAATGTTTTAACTAATCTGGCTCTTCAGACTCTGGGTTTTTTTCCAGTTTTCTTCTCTTAAAAGGTTTTCCTCATGTGCATAAAATTACATGGTTCACAGAAATTTTTCAGCAATTGCCTGGAGACTCATCACGCTTCATCAATTATATTATCAGATAAAGACAGAATTTAAAGCACCAAACAAATAAAGGAAATATGCTATAGAAAGATGAAGTACCAAAAATATTCTTCAGTCACAAAGAGGCGATGTGAAGTTAAAGCATCAAGAAAAAAAAGGTTCCCTGTTACACTGTTTATTTTCTTGAATATTCAATTACAAACCTCATTTATTTACAAGGTTACACAACCTTGATCACTCCCACCCCTTCCATCACAGCTGAGAGAGCATTTTGTGCACACCCACTGCATGTAAGGAAGCAAAAATAGCTGACAGTTGCTCTAATTTGGTAACACAGATTCACTGGTTTTAGATCACTGGGTCAAAAGACTGCTTAAAGGTGACCCACCAGCCCCTGAACTTCTTGTAGAACTAGTAAGTTCACCAGGCCACAGAAAAAAAAAAGATATTTTCACTCCATCACTATGCAGGACAATATACGCAGCAAGCATTGCAAGCAAACAATAAACCCATGTTGTTTCCAACAAGACATTTCAGAAGACAGTTTCTCCCAGCATTCTTTTCTGAATTTATCTTTGCAGTTGACAAACAGACTGATTCTTCTTCCCAAAGAACAACTAGAAATACCAGCACTCTGCCTCTTGCTAATCCCAGGTAAAGAGCAGAGCAGAGATAACGAACTGGACTTCTAACCCACAGGCAGTCCTTTTTTTAGGACAGAAAGCAGCTTTATTTTTTTTCAACTTTTTTTTTTCTTTTTTTTTCCATCTCTAAATGCCAGGCATTTCAGAGAGCTTGGGAAAAGAAGTCAACACTGTGACAGATACACATATGAAACTACCACATGAAGCAGTTTTAAAATTGGAAAATAAAGCAGGCTCTCAGAAACACAGAACTACAGTCAAGCCCTATTTTATTACTGTATTTCTACCACAAGCTCCCCTCTGCTCTCTCCCTCCTTCCCTCTAGAACTAGAGGTAAATCCATGAATTAGACAAGAAAGTGTTCTGTAGGACATAGATAACAAATTCTGAGACAGAAAAATCCTATTAACACAGTTTTCTAGACCATGCCATAGGAGAGTATAGAATCAAACAAATTAACCTGGGAGCTTACCATTTCGAGACAAATCAAGTTCCACCAGCTGCATGAAATTTGCTATTTCTGGAGGGAGCCGTTGGATTTCATTATCACTAAGTCCAAGTTTCCGTAACTTCACAAGCTGGAAGAAAGGCTGAAGGAAAGAAAAAATTACATTTCAGAAAATATTCACATAACTCATATATAGGCATGATAAATGATGAGGAATAACTGGAATCACTTTCAGTGATCGAACATTTTGTTTTAATTTTCACATGCAGACAAACTATAACCTGTATATTTCATTTATATAAAATTAAAATGCATGTAAAAAAAAAAAAATCCATGAAGCTTGCTGTTAAAGATTATTGCAGATACACACTAGCAAAATCCAGAGTGCCAGGTTCAAGTCATTAATGGGGCAAGGCTACCAAGCACAGTAATTAAAAGCATCCTAATTACACACCAGGGCTCATTAGGAAGTTAATGCAGAGGGACACTTCTAAAGCACAAGATCCAGAAAACTGACAAAGAGGGGCTGACAAGGTCTTCAGCGGTGAACACCAAAACCAACTAGGTTACAGAACCTGCCTCTCCCAGGCAGGCTTTCTTTCCAGCCTCAAACACACTCTGTTCTATGGCCCAGTTTCAGAAGGACTAATGAAAGCTGGGCAGGACTTCAGGTCTTCTTTTCCTGAGGAAAAACCCAGCCCTGTCCACGTGAGAATACGGCACACGATGCAGGCAGCGTGCTAACATTCCCTGACCCCAGCTGTGGGCTCATGGGGTCTGGCAGCCCCCAAGATAAAATAACAATCAAATAGGCCAAGCTGAAAGTCAGGTTAACCCCAGGCACTGGGAGCAGCTGGTGCCTGCAAAAGGATTGTTTAAAACCCATTGAGATGTGGGCATTGCTAAGAAAGTTGTGGAGCTCTTATTGCAACTTTCCTTTCTTCCAGGCAGGCCTTTCAAGAAGAGTGACTGCAAGGGGTGAGGATTTGTGCAGAATGAAATGACTTCACACACAAGTCATCTTGATCAAAACTGAACAGACTCCTCTGATTCTGAGTGAGTTTTGTGGCCCTGGAGTGCACAGGGAGTTCGACCCAGCAGTCAAACACCTGCATCTCACCCACCCACAGCACGTGTGCATGCCTGCACCCCCACAGTTTTGCCACCTTAGGGTAACTGGAAGATATTGTAAATTTGGGATACCCACTTACATTTCATCACCTGCAATCCCTTCTAGGAAATTAGCACCTCTCTTAGAGTTTTTATTTTATTTAGGTGATGGAGTATATGCTCTAAACATATCACTCAGATATGACTTAGACTGACACAAAAAGGGGCAGTAAAGCATTTTACTAGGACACAAGACAAAAGCAGTTTCATCAATCTGTATTACAATACAGGCTTTCAATCTTATTTTTAGTGTCTTGTGGTCAAGATCATAAATCAGGTTAAGTGCAAAGTTTTGCACTTCTGCATCAATCTTTCAGTATACACTGTGTCACAGAAAAATAAACCACAACTGAAACAAATGTGTTTTCCCTCAAAAACATGGACTCTTTTAAGGGGATACGAAGGATAGAGCTTTAAAAAGTTTATAAACACTTGACAGTAAAAGATGCACCAGATTTAAATGTGGAATTTCAAAGGCATTTTTGAGTCAGAATGGCACTCCTCCACCCTCCCCCATATTAAAAGTGTTTTATAACAGAGTTGAAATTTTAAGAGGAAGGTAAAGTCCTCTATAATTCCGTATTTCTAGCTCCCTAAAAACTTATATTCCAATTAAAATAGTCACAAATGCTTTTTAGTCTTTCATTGTACTCAAAAGATCCATAACTGCATTTTCATATCATTACCATTTTTACCTTAAAACAAATGTAGCCTTTTCTCTAAATATTTATTAATATGAGTAAACCAAGAATCCATCAGAAGCTTAGAAAAGCACTTAAAGACACTTTTGTGAAAACACAGCAGGAGTACGCTCCACAGAAGAGATCCCAATCTCTCCTAACACTCCAAAATAAATACTTGCCAAAATGTGTTCCTCAAAGCAGTGTGTATCTGCTAAACTATATGAAAGTTATAAATATTGATGTTCTCCTACAAATCTTATCTGAGCAACAGTTGTCCCTGACAGATATTCAATGGCAAGTGAGCAAAGACAGAAGGAACTTGGTTAAAAGACAGAGCAGTCATCCAAAGCCTGTGGAGAGCTGGATATCCTCAGGAAGGTTTGAGGGCACTCAGTGCCACGTGTCAATGCAGTTCATATTGATTAAATGTGCACAGCACGTGTGCAACAAGCATATTACACAATATTTAAAGACATTCCTGTTTCTTCAGCTGACTACTACTTAAAAGAAAAATTAACTGGAAGCTTTATTTTCCATCTGCATAACAATTTTTAATGAATGACAGTATTTCCTAGATAAAATCAAACTGCAGTTACACAAATGTCTTTTCTTTGAACTAATGGTTTGGTTTTGTTTTTTTGGTTTTTTTCCTTTAAACTACAGGACTCAATCACTACTGCATGTTTAGTGCATCCTACTCCCATTTTGGTAAGTGCTCTTCCTTTATCTAAGACACATCATTAGTGCTCTGAAGCACTGCTGGAGAGGCAAGCAACTCCTTTTGGCCATATGTGTTTTACCTTTCAAAAAAGCCACAAAGGGAACAAAAGGAAAACAGGGAACAAAGAGAATGAAAATCTTACTCAATAGAGTTCAGCAAAAATAAACATATATATGTATATATATGTACGTGTATAAATATCTGCGATTTTTAAAATACATGCCAACAAGAAACATGTTCCTAATTTGATGTATCTAACCCAGTTCTGCCACTATTTGATAAGCTCTAACACGATCCAAAGTGCAATGGGGCTGTTGGCCAGAGCAACATACCCACCCAGCACGCTCTAATAGCTGGTTTTGATTGCAGACCCAATGCCTCTAAGAGTATCTTGGCAACACTTGTAATGCTGTTTAGTTTAGCCAGCCTAATTAACAGTGCCTCAATGAGAAAAATAATGCCATGAGCATAAGCACTGAAGTAGCCTACAACTTGCTATTTAGTAACAGTTCCTGACCCACAACTGAAGCTTTTCCTGCTATCAAAGAATTTATAGAGGTTTCTATTATATGAATTTTCTAAGGATATACATCTTGAACAGATCTCTTCTCTCAATGGAAAACTAGCCAAGACTCTCTCACTCAGACACATGTTTTAAAAAAAACTTCATTCTGACAAAACTGGGTCGACGTCAGCCAACAGAAGAAAAAAAGTAACAGATAAGTGCATGACTCACTGAAAAGTATAAACAGACAGTGTGATCCCACAGCCCTCATTTTTTATACCTTTTTTTTAAGAATACCACTACAACTGGCACTCAATTCTAGGGGAAAAAAAAAGAGAATTAAGCCAAACTACTGAGATATTTTCTTCTGTGCAAGTGGCCACGACAACATAACTCCGGGTTTCTTTCAATGGTTCTCTCCCAAAACAAAAAATACTCATGCCTGAGAATTTGCCCTGAAAATTCATCACCTTAGCTGATGGGAATAAAAAAAACATAAATGGAAATACATGAAAACAAGAAACAGTTGTAAAACACTGAAATAAAACACATAGGAGGGAACAAAGACGTATTTGCAGCTAATGCTGTTTAAGGGGAGGAGCAGCATTTCAGCATCATCTGAGCTGCTAGAGCCTTTGCAGTGCTAGAGACATGTCACACTCCAAACCCATCTGGCACAGGTAGCATAACTAAATATCTACTATGTTAAGCAAAACATTTCCATAAAAAGGCTACTACTAAAACAGCAAAGAGAATTAAAAATTAGAACCTTTACGAATCCACTGCCTAATTCTCACAATGGGCTACCATAAGCAGTAGAAACTAGAATGTGATGTAAACGAGAAAGAAAGTTGCAAATTAACTTGCTTCATGGTTACATACACACCAGATAGGATGACTGTTTGGTGGTTTTTTGCTCCAGGATTTTTTTTTTTTTTGCAGGCACTTGAGCTGTTGCTGACAAGATTAAGAATTTGTAAGCATTTGCTCTTATGACAGATTTCCCTCAGATGCCAATATGGATTTTCCACACACACATGCTGCCTCAGCTTTTAAGGTTTCTTCAGGCAATTACATTATTCTATTAAAATGAATTAAGTAAACTATAAGACAGAGTATGTTATTAGGTTCTGTTTCTTAAGTACATCTCTATTTATTTCACCCATTTTCCAAACTTACAACTAAAGGCTATCTGCGCTTTAGAATTAGGAAGTGGACATAGTAATTTAAACAGTTTAACTTCTGAATGCATTCTTGTTTCAAATCTTACTTCAGGCTCCATTTTCTTCAATATTGTAAACAAAAATCACTGGGGACACCATTTCATTTGTTTACTTCCAATCACCAGCTATGTGTCCTCCTTCGGTCATCGGATAAGGGAAATTGCAGCCAATCCTTCCCCACGCTTTTTATACTGCCTCAGAAAGATCTTTTTCCGAGGTCTTTCTTCAGGCAAACACAAGTAGAAGAGGTAATTTTGGTAAGCAAAGCAGTGAACAAGAGATAAGGCATCAAACCCATGAAATAACCTTGCAACATAGCTGCTCCCCAACCAGCCCCTTGCTTTTGGCCCCTAGAAGGTAGCATTCTGTCTGCACTGTTGCATGGCTTCAGTGAGAGCAGAGGGAGCCCAGCTCACTTTAGGTGAACACACTGCTTGGTGGTCAGGACACCATGAGGAAAACAAGGATTAAATCCTGTAGTGAAGCAGCACCACTGAATTCAAGCTTTCAGCTTCCTCGGAATGGGTTTAATAACCAGGCTCTGGCACAAGCATCCATGCACATTCCCCAGCTGCCTGAAGGGCAAAGGCAAAGAGGGAAGGGCGAGCTTTTCCTCATTCCTCTCCGCTCCACTTCTGTCAAAGTCATCAACAGAAAGGCCTTTGACAGATTATCAATAGGGGTCATTCAGTGCTAAGGATTCCAAGCAGATAGGACACTCACTGCCCTACACTCACCAACTGGGGGGATTTCAAATATCACTTCTACTCCAGTCAGCCAGTGGACATCCCAGTCTGGAGCTCTCAGCAAGCTGTAATGCACCCTGCACTCCACCCCAGCCTCAAGACATCACCCTCAGTCGAAATCCACAACTAACTTGGGAGCAAAGAACTCTTTCTAGGATGCAATCCTGTACATCATTGTCTTAAAATCCAACCAGAGACTTCTGCCAGTAGCACAGGTGGGAGCGCTGAGGAAAACCAGCAAGAGCACAGAAAACAGACACCTTTCTCACAGAAGCACATCCAAACTAGCTGCACAATAAAATGCTGAGGAAGCTGAATCCTACTCTGGATTCATGTTGTGTGAAAAAAGATCTCAGCAGACTCCAGAAAAGCCTAGCATGGGCATTATCAGTTTGGCATCTCCCACAAAGCCTGCTAGCAACATCAGGACCCCTCAAGTCACTCCGTCTGCTTTCATCTGAGAGCAAGGACAGCTGGCAGAGGCAACAGGGTTTCACAGATGTGGATCCCACGTGATCCTTTCACACTTTAATTTTCAAATAAAATACTCTTTCAGATACTGAAACAGTTTCTGAGGGCAGGGACGAACTCACGGCGCAGCACAGCAGGGTCACCAAGCAATTGATGACTCTGCATCAAAGAAGCAGCTGATGGACTTCCTCTGGAACCATGAAGAGATGCAGCAGCAGCTGGGGATGGACAGCAGCACACAGACCTCTGCCTGCCTGTATTGTGGTGGGCTGGCAAATGGACAACCACTCCATGCAGCTGAGGTCTCTAATTCTGTCTTCACATGTGCCATGAGCAAAGCCAGAACTGTTTTATATATTTGGCATGATGAAAAATTGTTTCACACACCCAACCACCTATGCAGAATGTATTCAAGCTATCCTTTGGTCTTGCAACATTCTACTACCAACTTTGTCATCATGAATATTACTGAAAAACATCATGGAGGTGGACATTGAAGCAGGAGTCCATGCAAAACATTAATAAAATTACTAGATTTAATATGAAACAGCACAGTTCATGGGCACATATCCTAAACAGAACCAGATGCTGCAACTGCTGAATCTCCCTCCAATGGGTACTTGAAATGAGAAAGATCAGCCAGGCAAGAAGGGCTGTAGGGGAAGGCCTATAGAAGACAGAGCAAAAATTATACCAATGCCTCAGTGAAGCTGGTATTCAGCAGGGGCCTGCTATGCTTCTGACACCCTATTTTCAAAGCATCTGCCATTTCCTGAACCACTGACAAGGATGGGCCAACTGCAAGTCCTACTCTCAGTCGATACCATTCCTTTTAAAGGACAAATAGGGGACTATCCACTCTCAAAAACCAACACACTGCAGCACTGAACCAAAATGCTGTGCTACCAAGCAATGCATTGACCAGGTTGTCTCCTACTGTTCCTGGCAGACCAGGATCTACTTTCTCTTTTATGTCAATTAAGCAGAGGCAACAAAGGTAAAAGAGCTCTCCATGCTAGAGCTGTTTGTTAGAGCACAGTGGTGAGAGGGACTACCTCTGCCTTTAAGAGAAGCCAGAAAACATCTACTACAATGAAACATGGATTCACTGCAGTTAAATGCATTTGCCATTTGGAGGGAAAAAAAACAACCAAAGCCCACATTAATCTCTCTAATGAATTTCTAGCATGCATTTTTCCAGTAAACAAGACTGTTGGCAGGAGGTAATGTCTTTATTTTTGACCAACTGATATAATTAGAAAAATAACTCTATGTATAATCATAAAATTTATTTTAGAGGTACAGATGTATCTGTGCCCACAAACCTTGTCTCACCTATGTACATCACAAAGAGAAGGGAATGCTACCAGTTTACTACAACACTACACACCTTACAAAAAAAAAGTTAAAGGTATTGAAACCTAACTACTTAATTACTTTCTTTCAAAAGTCAAAAATAAGTCAAAAATAGTAGAGGTCAAAAATAAGTAGAGCTGAGCTGTTACTACAAAAAACTGCCATTAGAAAACATTTCAAACAAAGTACACTTCAAAAATCTTCTGAACAATCGCAGGGACACTAACAGGGAAGACAATTACTTTCCTTTGTTTAGGAAACAGCCAACTAAGCTCTTCCTCTGCTTCCATCAGACTGTGTCTTTCATATTTGATGTCAAAAGGTGAAGTACTTCTTCAAGTCCAAAGCAATACAACAGAAAAATCTGGAAACTAGGAGGAGAAAACCCAGACATACTTATCTGGTCATAAACTTCTTTGTAGCTTTCAAGACAGAGCTCTATGTTTAGAGGTATGTAAATATAAGGATACAATGTTGCTTCTCTACAAACTAGTATGGATTTTATTAATTCAACCATGAGAGTACTAATCGACTATACTCACAACAGGTTACAAAAAGTAACACATTCTCAAGATAATGGTGTTCTTAGAAAGTATTTTAAGTAGCATTTGTCATACTGAAAAAAATCTTAAACGTTCAACAAAACTACTTTTACTCTGTGTGTACAGTCTGCTTCAGCTTCACCCAGAGGCACAGTTCTCTCCCTGACACTAACTGCAAATACATGCTTGTTCAAATCATATTGTGGCATTTCTTAAAGGATTTACAGTGAGATGTGCAAAAATACCATGACACTATCAATGTAGAAAGTAAAACAATTAAACATTTGAGGGTGAATAAACCTTGAAAACCACAACAATTCAATCTGTATCATTAAAAACACCCAATTTAAAGACAGGCAAAATCTTTGATATGCCCTCTACAGAATCATAAAACAGGTGGGGTTGGAAGGGGCTCTAGAAATCACCTAGTGTACCCCCTGCTCAAAGCATGGGTCACCTAGAGAAGGCCACCTAGGACCATGTCCAGTCAGGTTTACAGCATCTTCACAAACACAGACTGCACAGCCTCTCTGGACAATCCATGCCAGTGTTTGACCACCCTCACAGTAAAAAAGTATTTTCATATTTCAGACAGTTCCCTGTGTTTCAGCCTTTGCCCACTGCCTCTTGTAAGGTCACGGGGCACCCCAAGCAAGGTTTCATGCTGATTAACACATATTTATATACAACCATGAGCCTTTTTCTTCTCAAGCCTTAGCTATTCTGGCTCCATTAGCCTTCTCTCCTGAGAGATGCTCCAAGCCCTTAACAGTCTTTGTGGCCCCTACAGTGTATGTCCAGTATGTCCATGTCTCTTCATTTGGGGTACCCAGCACTACACAAAGCACTCCAGGTCTGTTTCCCAGTGCTAGCCAGAGGACAAGGATCACCTGCTGGCAATGCTTTGTTACACAGCCCAGGATACTGTTGGCTCTCTCTGTCATGAAGGAGCATTGCTGGCTGACAGACAACTTGTCCACCAGGTTACCCATGGCCTTTTACTGGAAAACTGTTTTCCAGATGGTTGGCCCTCAGCCTGCACTGGAGAATTGGGTTATTTCTCTCCAGGTACAGGTGTATTTCTCTTTACTGAACTTCATGAAATTCCTCTCTGCCCATTTCTCCAGTCTCTCCCTGACCTGCTGAATGGCAGCATACACAGCTTTTTTACCAACCTTCTCCTAGGAGAATCCTAAACATAACAAAATTTGTTTTCTCATGGTGCTGTTTATTGTCCTGCTCCTTCCTCTCAAAACCCAGAACTCCACCACCTCATGGTCACTACAGCCAAGGTGATCAAGGTCAGTACAGCTACTGCAACCCTGATCTTCACATCTCAACCTGCCTTTTCTTGTTTTTAAGTATGAGGTCCAACAGATCACCTCTGCCCATTAAATCCTTGAGCACCTGTGTTAGGAAGCCATCAAAGCACTTCAGAAAACTCCTGGATTGCTTATGTCCTGATGTGTTGTCCTTCCAGCTGTCGTGTCGTTCAAGACCCATGTGAGGGCCTGAGCCTGCAAACATGAGAATTCTTCCAGTTATGAGAAGAAGTCATCATCTACTACTTCATCCTGATCAAGCAGTCTACAGCAGACACCCAAAACAATATCATCCACGAATCCCAACCTGCTCTCAGCTGGCCCATCATCCATCCCAAAGAAAAACTTCACAAATCCCTGCTACCCTCTCATCCGAAGGCAATTCCCCATGCTTGCCTTCCTGGCCTGTCCTTAAAGAGCCTGTGTTTATCCACTGCAGCCCTCCAGCCATGTGAGATATCCTACCACATCTCTCCAAACTCAAGGAGATCTATGCATTCAATAAAAGGAAATAAAGTTCCTATATATGTACAACTTAAGCAGCCACAAACGTAAATTTGAAGAGAGGTATAGTACGATAATCATGTCTTTCCACAGATTACTGGCCACTGACCAAACAAGTGTCTTCCAGGCTTATGGTTGCATAATGATAGAAACAATGATAGAACAGTGAAACTCAGTCCAGAACAGGTTTTTTCGTGAGACAAAGGCATGGTATGGGAAGAACAGCAGGACTGCTTCTTAAGGAGCTTTCACATGATTGTGCTAAGATAACAGCACCCTGGATTTCAACACCACACATGACAGAGACAGCAACAGTGCTGAATGCCAAGCAGCAGCAGACCAGCAGCATCTCTAACAAAGAAACCAGGGCACTGGAAGAGGCCAGGGTTTAAACAGGTCTCTGGGGAAAAGGGTCTCACACCTACCTAGTAACTCCACAGAGAAGCTTTAGTATATAACACCAAGAAGAAAATTTACAGATGACAGATATAATTTGTAAGCTCATAGATGCAAAATGATTCAGTGCTGCTCTACATTAGGTTTACAAATGCTACATAAAAATCATTCCCCAAAGGGAAAAAAAAAAAACTTCCTCAGACTCTTAGGCTAAACTAAGTGCACAGAAAAAATTTTGAAATTTTTTCTGCCACTGGAGTTTTTCCATAAACAACATCTGCTAGAAGTATCATGGGAAAGTGGTCTTTATTCTTTGAGTTAAATAACTGAGCAGCAGCAAGACAAAACAGCAGCAAAACAAGAGTTATAAGCTATTTCCACCACCCACCAATGCAAAGAATGCTGTGATTTAATACAAAGGCCAAAATATAATACTGCATTCAAGGGTTCCTAAGATTATTTTTCTTCTATCACTGGAGAAAGAAATATGCAGGGATGCAGTTTTGTACTGCAAATTTGAATCACAGAGAAATTAAGCTGACAGGATGTATTTGGCCTTAAATTCTAATGTACAGGAGTAGAAAACACCATTTCATCAACTACAGACTGATCTATAGAAATGAAAGCATTTTACTTTTATCTGATGCTTTTCATTAGAAAAGCTATTGAAACGCATCATGCAGAATGTGTTATTTTCTTCTATCAAAGCAATTTGCCAGAAAGCCTACTCTTCACTGAAGAATAGTTTTTGACATGCAGCAAATAATATACTGAACATTACAGCCTGAGTTGAAAAATTCCTCAAGTTTTCACTCCCAAGGAAAATAAAAATGCTACAGGTTTAGAAAAAAAACACACAAACTACATTTTTAAGTCGCTCTATGCACACTGGCAACCACTTACTTTTTTTTCCAATAAAATCGATACACTAAATAATCAACAGAATGAGATCCAACACAGGAGAGGGAATTATTTAAGCAAGTTAAGAGCTACACTTTACCACCAACTCTATACATAGCCCATCCTTTTCAAACCAAAGGGTGCAGCTCTTTAATTTGTCTTGTAAAACAGAAGTGGTGAGAAGTATGCTGACAGCTAGAAATTGCTGTTCTGTGGGAAAACAGCCACATCTGCTGAGAAAGGCTTCAGAGAGACTTCATTATTGTGGAAAACCACCAGCAGCTTAATAGTATACAGCTTGCTCCTCCAGCACATCCCACCAGGCTGGCTTATCCTGCAAGAAGGGCAAGAGCAGAGGAGGGAACCTGAGAGGCAGAGAAAGAAACGGGAAAGAGCAGAGTACAAAGGAAAGAGATGTTTGCAAGGGAAGTCAAGAACCCAGCACAAAAGGGACAGGAGAGGAAGCAAATCATCAGCAACAGATGGCAGACAGAGCTCTTTAGGATGGAGGAAATAAGAAAGATTCTGGAACATGAAGGACGGGGGAGGATGGGAAAGTATGAACATGCAGGGTGAGGAGTCTGAGACACCAGTGTGGTAAAGACAGAAAAAGGTCGCTGTCAACATAAGAACAAGTTCTGCATCACGTAACTGGGGAACGGAGCCAAGAAGGGACCCAGGGATCCAGCAGAGCAGCTAAGGAAACCTCAACAAAGATATACTTACTGACATGGAAAACCAAATGTGCAGCAGCAAAATTATATAAAAAAAACCCTTTAAGCTACTCTACAAACAAAAATTATTGCCTTGTGTTCATGAAATGCTGACAGATACAACTTGGTGAAAAAAGGTATTTGTAGGGAAAAGGGGGTCAGAGAAACTGTTCTTTTTCTGGTCCACATATTAATGCACAAGGAAGCAAACATGGGGAAGAGTAGGAATAACAGGGGCAATGGCATCCACCTCTCTCTGCTTCTCAGACACTTCTTTTCAGGTGTTTTCTGGAGGAACCCTTCCTACCCTCTCCCCTTAGAAAAAGGCGAAGAATTCTACCACGCATTTTGGTCAGCTTACAGAACGAAAATAAAACTAGCAAAGTGATTCTCTCAACATGATTCAAGTGTATTCCTTGTTTCTCCTGAGGATATTTCATATGACTCTCATAATATACAACTCAGCAATAGTGCTGAGTCCTGCTAGTCATTTTCCTTCAAGACACTACAGTAATTCTCTAAGTTGCCTTCCATATTTTGAAAGGATTTTTATGTGTGTTTCCTCTGTTGTGTTTTTTCAGTAACACCCTAACATACGCCACGTTCTACTAGCTTATTCTAGAATAAGAGAGGTTTTAAGTATGCTAGGAAAGACTGCAAATTAAACAAAGTCAAGGACTGCTTCTGTATCTCAAAATGGAGATTTTAGGATGTATTAGAGTATATTCTTTTACATTGGATTGGGTCAAACCAACCAAAGAACACTTTTTATTGCTACTTGATAGAAATGGGGGCAGAGAGAACTGGGGGGGGAGGGGGGAAGTGTGTGCATCCAACACAAATTGCCTCATCAGCTTGAGAGAAATGCAGCAGGTCCACATATTTCATCATGCCACTTGCTGATATTTATCTCCCTCAGAAAGCTTTACATTTGAAGGGATGAAAAAAAAAATATACAAGTGGATGGAAAGTGGATGTCTAGAAACAAAGCCATCATCACTGTCTGACTTGTAGCCATGGCAAAGTCGGTAAAAGAACTCGCCAGCATCTACTTGATTTCAGAGAAGCATTACAAGACCTCCTGCCTGCTGTAAAAGACCTTTCAGGCCACAGCTGCCCACGCTGGGGAAATGAGTCTGAACTACCTGTGTGCACAATGAAGAGCTGAGCAGCAGAGCCGGGGCTTCCTCCTCCCTCCACGGCAACTTCTGCTGCAAGTGTCAGAGTTTACAGGGCGATCCTTCTTCACTCTACCAAGGTGAGGCTTTACAGCAGCAATTTCCTAAGGGGCATCACAACCATCTCAGCAACACCAACACCTTATCAGTGTTGAAGGATTGTATTATGGCATCAGCACAGCCCACAGGTGATTCACCAGGAATTGGCACAGATCACTGTGAACTTCAGGACTTCATCAAGCACTGAAAAACACCTAACTAACCAGCCACTGAGAGTTACACAATTTCCTGACTTGTTTAGATCTCAACTCAGCCCAAATCTAGCTTGATTTTGTATTACTGCCTTTGTGTATCTAGAGAAGAAACTTAATGGAGCTCAGACTAATGAATTACACTAAATTAAGGATGTAACAACCACTTTTATCTATGCTGGCCTAACAGTTTGTTAATTACGCACTCTGATGATTTCCCCCATGTTTTCTCTACCAGAGGTATGGTCTACCCCAGCTTTTTGCACTGATTACCAATTCTGTATCTGTACCTTGCATTGACACTACCCTTTCAATATAACAGGAATGAGCAATGTAAAGGCAGCTGTAGCTACCTTCCACTGAGACATCTTCCATGATTCTCCTCAACCAGATTCCTAGAGGAGAACTTTCAGAACCATCCACTGGTAGAAAAGTTGAACAGGGCTCTTCCCATCAGTTTCCCCTTCAATAGATTAGTTTCCCATTCAGGACTGCAGCTCTACTTTTGTACCTCAAAATTCTGCAGAGTCAACACTTACATGAGCAATGGTGCTATATTCCATTTATGAGAAATCATTAATAAGGAACTGACAAGAAAAGTTCATAGGTTTGTGCAGGAAGCCCCAATAAAAATGCCTCCCTGCATTGCTGACAAGGCACAAAGTACTCAGGATAGACACAAGTATGTTTCTGTGGTTGTATTTCATGAGATTCCTCCTAGTCCAGCTAAAAACCCACAAACCTATTCCTACAGTATATTTAGGCACTCCTGTAATATGATCCATGCACATTAAAAAAAAAAAAAAAAAAAGGAAAAAAACCTAAAAAAACCCCTTTTTTCTAACTTCAACTTCTGCTTGATTCCACCAAAATGCCAAGGAGCCTAGGTTGGTTTTTGGTGTTTTTTAACCCCCCTCAGCTATTTCTTACAAGCATGGGATGTAATACATAATCACATGTAACTAATGGGAAAAAAGTGGTCTTTTTAAGCATCAGAGGGCAAACAAAGGGTTATTTCATATATTACAGTTCAAGGAACAGAATAGAAACAATAAATAGTTGCACTTTATTTAGAGAAATTAATCCCATATAACACCACGAACAGACATCATCCTTTACATTTGTACACAGCAACCAGTTGGTGGTGAATTTATTATTTTTTTTAAAAATCAGAGAGCCATGGGTGTCAATGGGACTTTAGTCACACGTGCATTAAACACCCCTGTAATATGATGTGTACAAGCCTGAAAGCCAACACTAAGCAGAAAGGTCTAGTACAAAGGGACTCCTGAGTTTGGGCTGTGCACAAAGCCAGCAAAAACTGCTGGAAGTAAAAATAGCACCCACACACAGGCTATGCAAACCAGTTTTGCTCTACTTCAGAAGGATAAAGAGTTCAGTCACAACAAGATGCAAACTTGTGCCTAGGTTTTTCAAAAGAAAAAGCCAAATTTAACACGTCAGTTCAACTGAATATTTTTACTACTGTCTGAAGGAAAACCTAGCCACCACGATTACTCTTACTATGGAGAGTTGAAAAAAGAGTGTATGTGAGTGCACTGAATTTCAAAAAGGAAAAAGTACGGCTGTCTAAGTCTGGGTATGAACAGAGCAACTTTGATTCAGGTACAAACAAAGGTGCTTTTGAAAAATTTTCTGGCTAGTGAATTCAGTTTCTTGGATTCCAAGTTAGTAAGAGTCCACATAGCTTTAAGATGTATCTTCCAGGTAACACTTCCCGTGTCAAACTCTACCAATCACAACTCACAAAGGCTTCTGAGTTCTCCAAAGTTTAAAGAACAAACACGGGGAAAAAAGGCCGTGGGTCCTCAAGTCAGAACTCGAGCATGCCTCCCACCCACTCTGCATCTGTGGAGCCGCAGTGCCTCGCTGGAATCACTCTGATGGAGTCCCTCTGGCAAAATCTGCAAGTGTACCTGGGGAGGCACACTGGTAGGTACCACTTCAAGGTCTCAAAACCACGTTGAATTTAAAATGAATTCATCTTTGACAATAATACCAAAAATACAGTACGCATAAAACTCTGAGTACATGCTTCTAGTGCGAAGCAAAGCACTGACAACTGTGCGGGACTTAGGCTGAGACACAGAAAAGGCTTGTTCGTCTCTCATATTTCGCACAACGAAGTTTCCAGGAGTAGAAGGCAGAAACGGGAACGCGGTTATCTGCTGGAGGGTTTTGGTTTTCCCATGTACGGAGCAGATAGTATCTACCGAAAGGGGAAAAAAGGGGAGGGCTGAATACCCTCCAAGGTCTCGTAATTCCGATGACGTGCATGTTAATCACAATACACACTCATGTCCTGCGACTCCGGCACCAACCCCCGCTGCCCTCCAACAGGACCTGTCCTCCGCAGGACGCGGATCTCCAGGTTTTGCTCGTGAGAGCTCATTTCCCATCAAACTCCGGGAATCGCTAACCTGAAACTCCGGCTCTTCCTTTAACTCCAAGGGCTGCCACCACAAACCGGCGGCCCCGGGAGCCCCTCACCACCGCCGCCGCCGCCGCCGCCGCCTCAGTGCGGGCGCTGGACCGGGGAGCTCGGCGGGCACCTGCCGGAGCAGCTCACCTGGCCCCCCGCTCCCGTTCCCGCTCACCTTGGGCAGCTCGCGGAGCTGGTTGGCGTCCAGCAGGAGCTCCTCCAGGCTGCGGCTGTAGCGGTAGATCTCCTCGGGCACGGCGGCCAGCGAGCAGTGCCGCTTGTCGATGGACTCCACATGGCGGTTGCACCGCCACAGGGGGATGCAGTGGAACATCGCCCCGCCGCCGGGGGCCGCGGGGCGGGCG
>VZRH01005202.1:865251-907197 GCA_013397555.1 Urocynchramus pylzowi
CGGCTCCCGCAGCAGCGGCCGGGCCGGCAGCCGCCCCGGCGGGCTCTGCCAGCGGGCGGCAGCCGCGTCCGCGATCACCGGGAGTGCCGGGGAGCGGTTTGGGACGCTGGTTTTACCGACTCTGGGACATGCCGATCCCTGCCTGAAGCGCCCGGGAACACCGAGCGGCAGCGTGCGCGGACCACGCTCACAGTTTCTTTTCAATTGTTAGAACACTCTCTGGAAAGTAACATAATAAAATGTATGGAACGCACTCTAGGTACATGGCCGTCAGTAATGTTTTCCCTCTCAAATTGCATTGGTCTAAGATTAAAAAAAATTAATTAAAAAGAAAAGAAAAGAGAGAAATATATATCCTCAAGGCTTTTTGAAATATGGGGGCTTTTAATCCACTTTCAAAAGGACAATCGTTAGGTCACAAGGGTTAACAAGACAAATACTCCGGCAGTCCTACGCTCATGTCCCCGGCTCCGGGCTCCGGCAGTCCCACTCCACACCCCTGTGAGTGGGGCGATGTGCTCCTGAGCTCTGGTGGCAAAACAGTCCTAAAGGATCTCGTCTTTCTGGTTGCATAATAGCAATTTTGTAATCTACACAGCAACACAAAATACTTTTGAAAACAGGCAGTTAACATCAGCGCTGTTCTTGAAATATTGCTAATTTCTTGCATAATTATAATTGGGTGTAGATATAGGAATAGGGGAGATGGGGAGTTTATTGTAATTATCTCTGTTCTTCAATCCCTGCATGGTACCAACAATACTTAATCTTACAAAGTTGCAATGTATTTATTGTTGAGCTCTTCTTAAACCAGCTGATAAATCTTACAAGCTGTACTTGTTAAATTTCTGTGTGAATTAGAGTGATCTGCCTATTTTTTAATTTTAAAAAGGACATTTTAGGTGCTTGCATGCTGTTACTCTTTGCAGACCTACAAAACAAGAAACCTTAAAAATGTTAACTTTTTGTTATAAATATCTTTTAAAAATAGCTGTCACAACCAATAGTTTCTTCCTTCCATCAATATATTCAGTAATTACAAAAGAGCATTCATAAATGTGTTCACATGTGCTTGGAAGCAGGGCAGGCACACACCAGCACTCCCGAGCCGTCCCAGCCCCACAGCAGGAGATTGGATAACTTTGACAGGAGAAAATCAAACCAACCTGCTGTGCATTGGCAGAGCTTGGCAAAGACAGGGATGCAGGAAGCTGCCCAGCAGATTTCAGAGGTGGAGATGAGGAGAACCATCTCTGTCACAATTAGTGGGTGCCAGCCAGGGCCAGCCAGGCACTTCAGATGCACTTCTTGCAGCTGCTGGTGAGACTGGTCCTCCCTGATACCAGGCAGAGGAGCTAGGTTCAGAGAATCAATCTTCTCATGGCAGCTCCAACCCAAGATTTGACACTGAAGGTATTGAACCAGATGCAGGGAACGTGGAGGCTCAGCAGAGATCAACTGAACAAATATTGAGGCAGATATAAGGCTCAAACTGTTCACAAGCCTCTGTGACCAACTGAGATTCGTTGCCTAGATTGCTTTGCCTAAATTCAGTGACCTCAGTGCTTCTGTTCCTAGGGAACTCTCTGAAGAAGTGAGACTACAGAGGAACCATGCAGCAGGACACATGAACAAGGGAGGGCTGCAGCTGACTGCCCCCAGTTTACCTAGGACATGCAGTACTACGAAGGACTACACCGTGAGGATGGGATCAATCAAAGCATTTGAAGCTGGAGAACAACGTGACTGGCTCAACTGCCGAACAGAGGGACGAACCCATTGACTCCTGAACTCCAGCTCTGAAAAACAGACTGGTCAGTGGCACCTCAGGAGCTCGTGTCCATCTTCTGCTTGTCTGGAAGCATCCACATTGTCCCACAGCTGAATCTGACAACAGGCAAGAGCTCTAGCAGTGGCCTCAGTGGGAAGGTTCTCTCACCATCTCACGCTGCTCTCTGTCCCACTGTCCTCTGTGCTATTTGGGAGAAACGCCCAGCATGCCCTCCAGCCAAAGAGGACTTCAGATCCCAGCATTACACTGATTGTCTCAGATGCTTGTAAACAGCTTAAACCCTTCTTCCATGACATGGACACAAAATCTGACATGAGATGTCACTTCTGCAGATGCTGTCATGTGTCTCATGACTAGGCCTCACTGTGACAAGTCTAGGCAGTAACAGGAGGGTGACTGACAATCGGGTGAGTCTGTGTACTTTAATGAAGAATGACTCAAACTATTTGCACGCTTCTCATGAGTCTCAGGGAGTCCAGGGGACAGAGTGATAGCAAGAAAGCTTAATACTTATTCATGAGATCTGCCATCACCAGCTGACACTCAATACAAGGATAAAGATCCTTCCTTTCTCTAAGGTGGACAGCTAGTGTCATAGGATCTTTGATAAAATCCTTGGAAGCTTAGGACATTAAATCAGTCCTAGTGCACCTGGCCCACTGCAGAGGTGAAGATATAGCCTGAAGCTATGGTGTGGAAATAGGCATTGAGGAAGTCAAAAGGCAAACCAGTGCCATTCCTGAGGAAATAGTATTCTCACTGCAGAAAGCAAACTCCTAAGTAAGCAAATTTGTTCAGCTTTGGTCAGTGTAGTAAATTACTGGTGTCTGTGGTTCTTCTGCACTAGGAAATTGGAGCAATAAAAAACCTTCCCTAAATGAAGAAGACATCTCATATTGGGACAAGTTTTGGTGGGAGAGATCTTGAAAAAAGGGTGAGAAAAGAGAATTGTGATACAATACAGTAACTAGAAGCTATAGGCAGGCATGCAAGTTGTGAGAAAGGAGGACAGCAAGTTGCCAGGAACATACCTGACAACCTTATTACTTGGGGCAACTGTGCCCCCCGGGGGTCGGAGCAGTGTTGCCCTCTCTGATAGAAGCAGTCCTGCTGCATTACACATTTCCACAGCAAGCTAAGGTGTGGCTCACATGCAGAAGGAATTAAGGTGTGCTGGTCTCGCAGTCCTGCAGGAGGATTACCTGGTTCCAGCTGCCATTTGATAAGAGAGCTAAAGCCACACACTCATTTATTCTTCTGCAGGGAAGAGTAAATGGGTGTGGGGAGCAGCTTTGTGCTTCTTTCCCAGCCGACCGCTTTCTTCAGCCTTGTGGAGACAATGTCGGACTTCTACCAGCTCTGATTCAGAGGGGAACAGGTTAAGTCTGCTCTCACTGTGAGATCACAGTTCCCATATCTTCCTGCTATTCGCACTGTGATCAGGGAACCCACACCAGGGTTTGTGACAGTCACTGTTGCCCCATTAAATGGTGTTAAGGTGCTCATAAACAAAGGTTGCAGCGGTTATTGGCAGGACATACACAGCAGGAGGTGAGCAAACTCTGCTGTATGGCATTGCCAGCAGAGCTGTGTTGAGTGCAACAGATCACCCTGCTGAACAGTTCCAGGGCTCTCTGTTGGGAATGACACCAGGGGTACCAGTTATACACACAGTCACTTCATAGTTGAAACCTGGGAGACTGGTCATGACCAAAAAAATTAATGTCTTAAGTCCATCAAACAAAAAGCCATCCTTCACCAGCCTGGTCTGGGCATATAGCCAAGAGCTTCAGTGCTGAAAATCTCAATTTCTCTTACTAGATACCATCATCCTGTGTGATCCTGAACAAAAAATTAGGTCTCTGTGACTTACAAAGAACACAGACAATGAAATGTGAAATACAGATCAGACTGGACTGATCTCAGGAGTGTTCCTGGAAGTTGTGGTTAGAAAGAAGCAAGAGCAAGGTCATGCTGTAGCTCTCCTTCCTCAGCACAGCTCAGACAGAATTGCTTTCTGGCTTGTCAAAAGGCAATTCAAGCAAAGAACGCCAAGTTTCAAGTTGAGATTCTTATAAAAAGGCCTAGAGCAAGGATATCCATGGGCTTGAGTGAGTGCAGAGGAGGTTAGTGCTGCTACAAGGAAAGCAGTAATACTTAGAATAATCAGAATTTAATAGTAATGTACATTGTGGGATAGAGAGAAAACATAAAGAATGGATAGAAATCGATTTTGCATCAGCATAGTTTAAGTAATTCATAAAGCTCATAGTTCAAAATCCACTTAGCACTAGGAAAAGTACAATGAACTAAAACTAAATGAACAAACTAAAAAATGCAAAAAAAAAAACAACAACAAAAAATTCCCACACAGATAAAATAAAAATAAAGCAGGCCAAGTTCCTGAAGTCTCTTTCTGCATTCAGGACTTCTTCCTTCCCCCAGATTTCTAAGCCTTGCTATAAAGAGATACGGTTACATGGCACACAGAATCCAGGGCAAAACAAGAAGAGTATGAAGACAGAAAGACCCAGGTACTATACCTAACAGGACTAGTTTTGGGGAAAAATAATTTAACTAGCACTGGATTTCTTCTGGAAGATTAGTTCCCCAGCATCTCTGAGCAAATTAAACAGGAATACTACTGAACCTACTGTATCACAGCCTGCAGAGCTGCTGAGAGGCAGCCCTGGCAGGGTGCTGGAGGTAATTAGCACTGACATACTTCTCTTTGCTCAGTTTTGCTGGCTGAGGACTCTGGTCTCATTTGTTCTTCGTTTCTATGTAAATTGTTTAGAGGAGGGCTGTAAAAACAGCAGGTAGATGTGACTGCAAAGCGTTCCCATACTGATTACACAGCTACAGTTACAAATTAGGGCTTAATCATCACAGGTACCACCACATCTACAAGGTTTTTGTATGCCTAGAATAACTGATACAGAACCACATAACATATTACTAGTACAAAGGCACGGCTAAGAGCCACGATGAATTATTATAGCCATAATACCAAGCTGAAGCGGCACCCGCTCGTGGCAGCGCATTTAACACCTTCACTGTGGTTTTACAGTGATATAAATAGCAATCACTGTGAGCAGAAGTTGCAGCATCTCCTATCCTCTCCACCCCCACCACCAAACAAATCACTCATGTTAACGTCAGCTTTTATTTGAACACAATGAGCTGTAATCACATGAGGTATTACTTTGATTTAATCCTTCTTGCTTCAGTTTGGTTTGTAAGGAGTGGCCAGTCATATGTGGTTGCATTGTATCCAGTAGTTTCATATTTCACACCAACTTTCAAGGGCTAACATCCCTCGTCTTCTTTGGCAAGAAGAACAAATAGATGTGTTCATGCAAATAAGGAAAAGACAGTCTGCCAGCTGGGATGGGCTTTTTCCTTCTTTTTGTCCCCTTCCCAGTTGCTGGGCTGGCTATGGCAGCTGATGGGTAGATTCAGGGTCCCAATCATTTTTTCAGGTTTTTGCTGTTTTCAGTTGGTTCCATATAACTTTGCACAGCACATTTTTCTTCTCCAACCACCATATAGAGAGGAAGTAGAGACATGAATTCAGGTCTATGTTTATTTTTTCATAGCAACACCATGATGTAACTAAATAATCCTTGACTGGATATAGTTTGATGCTCGATTTCCTATGGCCTGCAGAAACAACCACACTGCTAGATTTGGCATGAAGTAAAAAGGCAGATACAAGCACAAGGTAGGTCACCCTGCTGCCTATCAGCCCAGCCTGAGGATTTGGGTAGGCATTAACCCTCACTGTCGTTTCATGATCGGCCGAACGATGAGAGACCCCCGGCTCCCCGTGGGCTTTCGGCATTGCAAGCGTCAGGAGGTCACATCTCTCTTGGGGAAGCTGAGCTGGTGCTTCCCACCAGTGCAAGGGCAAGGAACACCACTTGGCATGTCAAGAACCACATTAGGAGCATTCTTACAGCCCATCATTTCATGGACTTATTGGTGGACCTGGAGCATGTTTTATGAGAGAAGGAAGAAGCAGCTAGTACCAGGGCTAATGTAAATTTTACAGCAATGAAGAGTATTTTGACTGGCTCAAAATTTTTTTAAACCTTGGGTTTTTTACATGTGGTTTCTTATTTTCTTCCTCTCAGCTGGAAGGGAATTCAATGTCCTAACAGTAGTCTAATGGGGTATTATCAACAATTGCACACACACAATTCCACATTTAGCATTCAGAAATGCAGGTTTAATGTTAAGTGTACCCTTCAGTAATTTCCTATATTAGCTCATGTAAATGCATGTTAATTGGAAAGCTGTACTTCAATGAATTTTACCACAGAAGGTTTTTTTTTTTTAATTTAAATTATAAAATATCATGTTATAAAAATGTTACTGATCTTCAGGAAAAAGAATGAAGAAATTTCTGACATTTCTCCTTAGAGAAAGAGGAACTGAACTGTGAAAGTTGCTTATTTAAAGAATTAAACCAAGGACAAATAAAATATAACAGTAATTATTTGGAATACCAAAAGGAAAAATTATAGTAAACCACTGCACCAGGTAAAATATTTTTCTGCCTTTAATCATATCACAATAACAACTGGCATTAAAAGCAGACATCTGAATCCAGTGATTTACCTGGTATGATGTAGCTACTCAGTAAGAATCACAACTGTCTTCAGAATTAAATCCCTTTCTGGAGAGATGTTACACTGAGGACTGAAAGGTGAACTAACAATTTAGGACATATATACAACAGCTCAATCTTACAGTTAGAAAAAAATATAGTTTAAGAAATCAGTAGCATTAAAAAATAAATAATTTTTTTTAAAAAAACCTGCTTGTACTGTTGATAAAATGTCAGAGCTTGTGAGTCCAGTTCACAGTGCTTATTAATCAGCTACCCAGTTCTGTAAAGCCTGTGCTAAGTTGTCACAAGTGATGGTTTTCAAAAGAATTTAGGTCAAGTAAACTCTTGGCAAACAGAGATACAGTGGTGAAGTAGGAAGTCCATGCACGCACCTCCAAAGCTCTGCAGGCAAACAGAAGGAGCAAATGGAAAGCAAAGTGGGCTGGAGTGTGACCCTTCAGCAACTCCTAACTGCAAAGACTTCCACCAGCCCAGAAGCTCAGCTAGATGATCACTGTAGGTCCTGTCACACAGAACTACTCTACCTATCCTTGGTCATTTTATGAGAGAAGAGGTTTTATAAAGTACCATGTGCTCAGTTAAGACTATTTTGTGTTGGAAGAAAATATTGAAATTAATTTGATTGTGCGAAGATCTGAGATGACTGCAAACGTGAAATGAGATGACTTGAAAATATGTGGACCAGAAAAGGGCCTGGTGCTTCAAGAAATAGGCTTCTTCCAGCTGACACCAGAGGTGCAATATACATCTTGTCTTGCCCATTGTGGGAAACCTGGCATGGAAGCACCTCCACCCACTGTGGATACTGCTCAGCTTTAATTGTGAAATGCCCACTAGTTTTCCAACCATCACAGAAACACAGACCCTGAGCCTGGACATTTTATTCAAGTTTTTAATTCTGTGTTTCTATTTCCAGTTTTTAGCGCTTTGTCCAGGCACTGTGCAGAGGCGTAGGCTGACAGGAGGCCAGACAGGGGTGAGAGGGAAACCCAGTCTGCTCTGGCATGCTCCTTCCAGCCACACAGTTGGCAAGCAGCAGCTTGTAATTTTGGCTGTAATTTTGCAGCCTAGCTGTCCATACCACTTTGCTGTGCATGGCGCCAGGCTCTTTGCTCGTGGCAGAGACTTGAGTTCTCATCTCCCCCTCCTTACCATGGGCTTCCCTGGTTTAGGCTGTCCAGACACATCAGTGCTTTAGGAGCTGTACAGATGGGGTTGTCTCCAGGGAGAAGTGCTGCTGTGACATGGGCTGCCCCAAAGACACAGAGCCCACCCAGGGTCCCCTTTCCTATATGTGGCTTTTCCTCCAACTTTCCCAACACAGCCATGGTCATCTTGTGGCTCACCCTGTGTCTCTTCCCAGCAGGAAGGACAAGCTGCCCACAAGCAAAATCTCAGCAGGGATGTCATCCCAGGACAAAGATGTTGGGCCTAATACAGATGTAGCTGTATGATGCAGTTTTTCCTTGATTCTTTTTTATCTCCCATTTCAACCCTGTGCATCTCCTACAGGACCACAATGAGATTACATCATTTATTTTCTGGAAGGTGGGAAGCATTATGCTGGATTTTTAATTGATCTCAGGACTGCAAGCTGAAAACAGGGAAGTTGTGAGTGCACAACAGCTATAACTAAAACCAAAACCAAAAGCATCTTGCCCTTTCTAGCTCCTGGAGATACACTTAGCACCAAATGGCAACTTCTGCTTCACACACAATGCCAAGCTGCTGCAGGTTTCCTATTTTGGCTTCTCTGCTAACTTCCCTCAGCCAAAATCCCTCTCACCAAAAACAAAGGCCCTTTCTTTAATCTGGAAACCTCCCTAGGAAGAAGAAGGGCACCTTTTGTCCTTCAGTCATCAGGAGCAACGGGAAGAGATTATAATCTCCATCATTAGCTAGCCCAGTACTTCCTTCTGTAAGATCTAGTTTCTACTTGCTTGCAACCTCCCCAGACTCCAGCTGTCAGGACAATGTCTTCTGCCTTACATGTCTGGTTCAGGTATTTTAAGAAAGTTTCAGAAGAAATTCTTAGAACCAGAGGTTCTAAGAATACACTTAGCAGACAATACACTATGTGTATCTTGAAAAGATGCACAGTGGTTTTGCTGCTGTGACCATTTGCTTTGGACAAAAAAGAGCCTTTTTACCAGAAAGCAGCAAGCTCAGCCTCCTGCCACCAATAGGCCTTTTGGTGCCACAATCATGAAACTTGTCCAAGATTCCTTTGGAAAAAAAAAAAAAAAAATCAGTTCACAAAGGCCCAGCAGCATGTGCATGTAACAAGCCTAGTATTTAGCAGCTAAAAATCCCACAAATCCTCCATGGACTGCGTCGTGCTGCCCGGGCTGTCCAGGTGCTGCATTAAGCATCCAGCAAAACACTGGTTCATTACCCAGCTGAAGCAAAAACAAAATTCCTCACAGATCTGTTGTTAACATAGCAGGAATTTTTATCTATATAAGGACTATAGATGTGTGACCCACAGCTTGGTGTGGTTGCACAGTCAGCAATCTGGGATACAGAGCACCAAACAGGGGAGATTCACACTATGTTTGCTCAGCGTCCTCCCATATTATAGCTGAAATGAAAAGGGTTTGTTTGGAGTTCAGCCTTACTGGCTGCTTATTTTAAGGCAGATTTGTAGCCCATGCAAACTACTTACTTTGGGGATTGCTGCCATTTCTCTAGAGGTAAATCCTGGCTGCAGCCTCAGCTTTAAAGAGCTCTGCACTTCCCTAACAAGCTGTGTAACAGTTCAGCAACTTCCATCTGTCTTGTCAGTCCTACTCTTGGCTTCCTGTAGAAAAAAATGTCCCTAGCTCATTTCTAGAAGGGACTAAGTGTTGCCCACTTGATGAACAGATACATATGTAGGCAGCCTGAGTACAAGCTGCTTAAAATAAAATTTGCAACCAGGAATAAGGTTTCCTAGGCTGAATGAATGCAGATATATCTGTAAATGGAAATAGATCAATTATTGATTTTGAGCTGCATCAGGGCTTTTGTACTGAGGAAGCAAAATCCTCTGTGTTTGCTATAAATCTAGGGTTTGCTGCTTTCAAAACCTTTAATCTCTTTTCATCACTCCAAGTTAATCTCCAGTTTTACAATCTCTAAAAGCAGCACCCGACACTTTCCAAAGAGCTCTTCAAAAGCCACAAGAAGAAAGAGTAGGTAGATCCCTGCAAAATCACAGCAGGCTTCAGCTCTCCAGGGATGACCATGAGCACTGGAGGGAAAAGTGGAAGTGTCCAACCTCAGTACTTAGATGTTAGACTCCAATCCCATTTCTTCGTCACCTGTATTTGCCACCACTGCTCGCATGGCCCACAATGCCCTTCAGAATGACAGAGAGGGATCAGTAAGTCTTCTCCTAGAGGGAGAAGGCTGAGCAGTCTGCAGGCTATCACCAGTTCTTAAGCAGTTTGGAAGCTGTGTTTTTTGAGAGACAATCATTTAGCCTAAAGTGAGCAAATTTCAGAGCAGTATCACAGTTTCTAGAGCAGGGGAATGACTTCTGATTCGCTCCCACAGCCAGGTTAGTCTCCAAGAGTGGAGAGAACTCATTTCCAGTCAACCATTTCCTGGGTTCTCAGCTGCTGGCAACTCAGGGATGGGAGAAATCCTGCAACACCCCTCTTCTTCAGAAGCTTCTCTTTGCTCCTCACTGTGTCTGCAGAGCAATCTGTTCCTACAACCCTTGGCTCTTCTCCCCGTTATGGAAACATAAGCACATACTTGGGATTAAGGTAACAGAATTGTGACAAGAATTGTGTCATCCAGAAGTACCCATGGTGGCTTTTTCTCTGTCTTCCATCTTCTGAATCTTTCACATGAATTTTGAAAGAAATTCATGAACTCTTGTTCCAGAGTCCAGAAATCAGCAGTTACTTAGCCGGATCAAATTCCAGGACTGAGACTCCTATCAGGAGCACCCCAGGTTTCTGCTCACCTGAGAGGCTCTGGGCATGATTCCCTTTCCACAGTCTGCAGGAAAGAATGCACAGGGGTGAGCAACTTTCCATGAGCATCTACCAGTCCTGCAGAGCTGTGTGTGGAAACATAACATGTTAATCTCTTTTTCTGAAGCACTCACCAAGTGCTGAACTACTGAGTGAGGAGACAAATAAATGCATACCTGGCATAAGTCATCTTAGGAGACTTCAGCAGCTACAGAGGCTGACTCCTGCTGGAGATGTGCCTTATGCACCATGTTCTTACCATGTTCTGGTAAGAACAAAACTACCATCCTGGTACATGAAGGGTAGGTCTCTAGTGTAAGTGTATCCATTATACCAGAAGGTGAGTTTCCCTAATGAAGGAAAGAAGCCTAGCCTGAATTTTTTTTTCTGAGTTTGTCTTCCACTCACAGTAAGACCTGCTTTCACAATTTCAAACAACTGTTTAGAGAGCACAAGCTGCTGCCTTGGTGGGATGTACTTTAAGAGCAGCTTAAATTAAAGAAATAAAAGGCAGAAAGCTAAGAGAAGTAGACCTTTTTTCCTTGAAATTTCAAACTGGAAAACATCAGCAATACAGATTTTCATGAATGTGTTTCCCACATTTCATGAACAAACATGAAGCCCACATGCATTACAGACAGCCCATTGTCAATCTTTCTGCCAGCTCAGATTTTTATAAGTTGTTGGAGGTTGTCTGAAAAGCAATGTCAAATCATAATCAGAAGATAGGAATGTTTGACAATGAGGATGATGCTGTTAGAGCTGCAAGAATGAGGAGGCTGGATGAGAGCTTTAGCTGCAGGGGAAGCTTGGGCTGAGAAATGCCCTCTGTAATGGTGCAGGCAGGGGAGCCTGCAGCAAAGGAAAGGTGGGTGAAGATGGCTCATGAGCTGCAGGAGAACACAGGCCAGGTTGGATGGGGCTCTGAGCAACCTGGTCAAGGGAAAGGTGTCCCTGTCCATGGCAGGGGCATTGGAACTAGATGATCTTTGAGGTTGCTTCCAATCCAAACCATTCTACGATTCTGAGAGGAAGCAAAGTTAAGCTCTCTGGGCAGGCGTAGCTACACGCACAATGTGATTACCTAACCCTGGCAAAGTCTTTGTGGGATCAGACAACCAGCACTCCTGCAAGCAGAGGGACGCACCCTTAAGCATTCACAAGATCTTTAAAAAACCAAGCTGCTGTCCAAAGCCACAGTAAAAACTGCAGTAAATTCCAGCAAAGGTAGCACTGGAAAAAGGAAGAAATGTAGTGTACTTCTCAGTGTTTAGGAATGCAAGTCCTGCAAAGCAAGGTGTTACATAAATTACTTTTAAGTCATTAAAAAAGCCCCCAAAAAGCAAGAAAATAAGAGAAAATAAAAGAAAGAGAGAATTGAGAATACATGTTCTGCATCCAGTAGTAGTTGGATTATCTTGATAAGTGAAACTGATTCCATTGCTACATGGTGGTAAGCTTGGAGTTTAGCAACACCCAATACACACAGAATATTTTTATGCAAGAATATTTTTATGCAATGCTCTGCAAACTGTCAACAACACGTGGCTTTCCAGCTGATCAACCTTTGCAGACCTTTGAAAATGAGGACATCCAGTGGCTGAATATTATAACTGGGATTTTCATCAAGGATTTATGTCCTGGGTAGAACCTCACCAGTTATGCCAAATTTCTGCCTTTCACAGAAACCTGAAGTAGGTCGTGTGTGGAGCAAAGGTTTTTACAGAAATCCTCTGTGCTGGAGTGAATTCTACTTAATTACAGGGCTCATGGTTGTAACAAACTGAGGCAAGCTCCAATCACTCAGTAATACCTAGAATATTGTTTCACCTTTCTTTCTCTGCTTCCCTGTCAATTTATATCTAAAAAAAAACCCAAACAAACAAACAAAAAAAAAAAAAAAAAAAACCACAAGTAAAAACAAACCATTTTTAAAAATGCAAGCTTCCATATCCCATCATGTTTCTAGTTTGGTCTCTATGTCTCTTATTTAGCAACAGAGAGTAAACATGGCTGTGTGTTTTAGAAACCCTCAGCACCTAGCCAGTCCCTTTGGAACCAATCTGTACAGCAAGTGTTGTACACCATGCTTTTAGTAATTTAGCCTTAGATGTAGCAATTTGAATATTTACACCTAGTTGCTATATTACAATAATATTTAAAGACCAGTTGCAGTAATGAATCTAAATTCTAAATACGCAGTGTAGGAGAAGAACTAAAATAATAATAGATCAAATTCATGCTTTCCTGCCATGAAAGTGCAGTAACACAAGATTCAACAATATCACATTCTAGGATGAGAATATTGTGCCTTGTACAGAACATAGGAGAAGCAGAATGAAAATATGAAAAGAGTAAAGTAACATCTAAAGAAAATGGGCCCCTAGAGTTTTTGCACATTAGCAGGCCATGAATTCCCCTGGGGAATGGCCTTTATAACATGTATAATATCACTGCCATAAGAAACATCCCACCCAGCATTAGGTACTGAATTTCATTTGGCACTGAATGTTACAGCTCAGACTAGCAAAATTCTGCTCAGTTTCCAGGATGAGCTGGGTAAGGCCAGCAAGAAGAAAAACCCTTGCCTTCCTTAAAAGCTGATTTGAACAAATGGCACTCTTGACTGTATCTACGTGCCCCAGAGTAATCCCTTGATGATTTTTCAGGTAGTGTTTCATACAATTCATACCTCTGAACCAGCAAAACCAACTACTTAAAAACAGAGGGGGAAAGAGCATCCCAGACCTCCTCCCATCCTCCACCAATCCATTTCAACATGGAGTGCATGGTGCAGTCTCCATCTTCTGCTCCCACTGCTTTTTTCTGGTCTAGGCTGATTGTAGTTGCACTGATTAAGTCTCCCCACATGGACAGATGTAACCTGCTTCTCAGCTCACTCCAGCACAAAATGTCATTGCAATTTAAGCCTATAGCCTTGTCCTCCTCTCCCCTGCTCTCTCTCCTGTGCCAGCCAGCCCTAATGCTCATGCAGGCACATTAGAGACAGTTCATACAAGCTGATTCAACTGGAATCCAATCCAGCCATCATTAGTAGCTGAATCTGCTCCCTGAACTACTTCAGTTCCCAATTCCATGGGACAAGTACCAATTCAATATACTGTTCATCAGTTGCATGTTTTTAGACTCTGAGCTCACACTTTGAGTCTAAGCTTGAACCACTTAGACACTGAGTTACTTCAGGCTTATACCACTATGTCAGAAACTGAACCCAGTGCCCTTGTGATCAGCAAAAGAGAGGGCTTAGCCCTGAAACACCCCAGCAAGACAACTCTCTCACACTTTGCCAGTGCTCTTGCAGCCAAGCACAGGCTGGACCATTTCTCAGAGGGCTTCAGGTCAATTTTGACCATCCTGAAGCACTCTTCAGCCTAGACCTCTCTAGTTAGGCTTCTACTAACAACAACAAAAAAAAAAGCTCTTCTCCTTTGCCTCCCCTTCCCCAAGCTCTCCTGGGCATTGGTCACAGCTGTGGGTAAGATCAAGCTTGCTGCTCTTGTGGGAAACCAAACCAGTATGAGAAATACAAAGAAACAGACCATTTATTTATTTCATTGGTTTTGCATGCTGAATCAACACAGCATGTAGTACATGAGCATTAGATCTGATTGAAGAAAGAAGGTGGAAATGTTTGGTCAGCAGTTTGGGAGTCTATTTTTAACAACTTGGCTCACAGCTTAGTAAGAAAAACACTCAGCTTGGTGCAAAGAAGGTGCCAGGAACATACAGCAAGAGGAGAGAGAGGCTATGTCAATGCCAGTTTTGATCAGTTCACATTGTTCTATCTTAGACTTGAAAATTTTACAGCTTTTTCATTTGGGAACTATATTTAGAGCTCATAAAAATAAAATAGTGAGCAAAAAGCGTGCTGGGCAGCACCAGGAATTTACTTTCTTTGAAGGAGAGCTGTATTGTACACAGACTGACTCTTCTAGAATTATAACACATTTTTCTTCTCTGGCTTGAGGTTTCTGAAGAGTAGAATGAGAATTGCACCATGGATTTCTGGACCCTGTATTAAGAAGTTCCTGTATGATAGATGGTATTTGGGATGGCCATGCCTGCTGGCTAACAGCATTTAAGCTTCTGCTGTCTTTCACATATGGTAATGTGGAAGCAAAGAGCATGAGTGAGAAATTCAGATTATTTTTCTCCCCATTACTCTTAGTGTTCTGTGTCTCTAATATCTTATATATTTTCTGGACAATAAGTGTCATACTCAGCTACTTTATTTTACATTGTGTTGAGGAAACCAGTGCACTAAGCAAAGTCAAGTCAAGGTTCCCAGTCAAACTGAATTGCTCTTTGTTCCTCCACAAAGGTTATTTTAATTACATAAACTTCACAGAGGCGCTCATGAGGTGCACCTAAATTACAGACAGCAGGCAGGGACAGGTGGGGAAAAAGTGGCTTGGAACTCTGAGAGGTGTTGCAACCTGTGCTGGAACTGGCAAAACAACTGAATGCCAATACTGGAAGGTGCTTTTCTTCCTTCAGCAGCACTGACACATGTTTTTAACATAGAGCCCTGCCAGCTCACAAAAACTTCATCCTGAAATTAGAAAGATCTTTTCAATTAGCATAGTTTTATGGCTAGATTGTCCATGCTTTACACAAGGTATCTGCATTTCATTGAATTCATTATGAATGCAACCACAAAGCATGTACTTATTTCTCCAGAGGCTGCTTTAGATTATATGTTGACAAATTATATATTGACAGATTACACGGTGACAAGCAACTCATCCTTGCATTCCTTTCACCAGCCCATCAGACAGAAACCTCACTGTACACAGGCTGAAAATGACAAAACAACCACATTATTTCCTGCTCATGTGTCTAATTTGCTTTCAAAGTGCCTGTTTTCATCTGAGAGGCATAAAGGCAAAAATTTTGTCATCCTTTCTACTTCAGGGAGAAGAAGTATAAGTACTGTAAGTAAAAAAACAACAGCAAATATGTATTTTTATTTTTCCAATACTACAAAGTTTATAGAGCCATTATTGATGTAAGAATCAACTTTAGATGTCTGTAGAGGTGACTAAATACTCTCCCTCCCCACCCCCCTTCCACTTTTTATGGTGTGAAAGCTGTTCTTTTTGGCTAAAAGCATTCAGAAAGTTATGTAGCACTTAAGGCTCATCCTCAACAGACTAGAAATATAAATAAATAAATCCCTATTCTCCTTTAATACAGACCGGATGCTACAATACCATTTTGTCTGTATCAGCCTGAGCCAGTGATCTGGATCTAACCCAGTTGTCTGTAAAAGAGCCCAGAAAATATAAGAGAGAATTCCTGGCTATTTCCTGCTGAGGTTTGAAAACAGTGAGGCAACATATACTGTGTTTTGAAGAGATTCATCCATACATTCACCAGATTATCTTACCATCTTGAAGTCCTAATGGATACAAGTTACTCTAAACACATTGAAAAATAACAGATGTATATCATAGAAAACCTTTGGTTTTCCACTTTAATAATAGTGGATTTTTTAATTGGACTTAATGGACTGTGAATATTGCAATTCATCTGACTGTTTGAGGCATATTGCCATTCCCGTGTTTCTCAAGTTCCAGCATAATTTTCTAGATTAAATCCCAAGTGCTGCATATTAGCACAGATTTAAATGGTTCAGCTTCACAGCTATTGCCTGCTGACCGGTTATGGAAACAGCCTTTGCACTGACACCCATTCCACTCCAACACAGGCAACCCCGGAGGCATTAATAAAGAGATAGAACCTTGCCCTGATGCTCAAAAAACAGATTCTGAAGGGATTATCCAAGCAGTGGAAAATTATTTTTTCCAAGTTCAATCTGCATGCCCTCCCCCGCCCATCCACCAGTGTTTGGAGTCAGCATCTCCAGTCAGACTTATTCTCCAATCAAAGTCCAGAGGACCTCAGTGGATGACTCCTATTAACATTCCCCTAAGGTAAACATTACCACCTCTCTGCCCTGGCAGCACTGGGTTTCTCTAACTTTCTGAAGCACCATTTTGATGTAAGCTTTATCTCATGCAAACAAGAGATTGTTAGATGATCTAACAACCTGCTCTATTTAGAGCGGGTAAAAAGAGGATGAGTATAAAGGGCCAGTGAAGCTCCCCAAGAAGAGAAGCAGTGAGCCTCATAGTCTGTACACAGATATGTTATGGCAAATCTTGAAACTAATGTCATTCTCCATAACCTTTTGTGCTTAATTTTCTGTAGTGGAAAGTGGCAGGCCATTAGCAGCACACTCCAGTGAATTGCTGGCTCCTCCTGAATGAAACCTGGAGGTTTGCTGCCTGCCAAGGCCGTGCTGCCAGTCACCGGGCTGCACCGCAGGGACTGGTGTGACAAGAGGATTTATTTTACATAGCCCAGATGGAAAATGATGGTGCTCTTGCAAGGAACTTGAGGAAGTATACCCTCTAGCAAGTCTTCCTCTTATTTAACAGGGACAAGTGACACCTGATTAAATTGCAAAAAATGCAAGCAGGGACATTGCTCACTGATCTTTGTAGACTGCTACGCTGAGGCCACCAGAGCCATGTGTGATCTTGTATGCAGACCAACATAGTTACTACTGCTTTGAAGTACTTTGTCTCCACAAGATAAAATAGCACAATGTTCTTCCTCTGTGAAAACAAGAAAAAAGCAGTCTTTTTTTAAACCTGCCAAAAGGCACGGGAGCCAGGGTTAGGTGAGCAGAGGACAGCATGTTTATCTGCTCACTTCCAAACAGGCACAGCCCACTCATCATGTGAGGCTGTAAGCAGAGCTGCACACAAGCAACACCTGAGATCAAGGCAGGTTTTGGGCAAAGAGAAAGCTCCCTTTTTTTGTAAAGTCCCACTTTCAAGCACAGGAAATGGCTTTCTAAACCTGAATTCGAAGCACCTGCTTTCAGGAACACAAGTACCTATTTCACACTTAACAACAAATCAGCAAGTCAAAGTGCAAAGAAAACAAATTTAGCAGATTGAAAAGTATGAACAAACACTTGAAGACAGCAAACACATCCTCATTTTTGGGATTATTTTGGGATACATTAGCAAGGAACAGCTGCATCTCTGAAACTAGGAAGCTTTAATTTCCTGTTGGAGTGTTATGAAAAATAAAAAATGCCGCTGGAAATACATTTATGGAATTATCTATAATGAGGAACAGGGAATGGTTTTGATGTTGGAACTAAACTATGGTGACACCCTTAAAAACAAGAAAAGAAAAGCATGCATGTGCAACACAAGAGAAGGCAGAGTACACCTAGGGCTTCTCACAGAGACGTTTCTGTGTGCAGCATTGCTATATGGCATCAGGAGCTGGAGGAGGAAGGGTTATGATAAAAATAGGAGGCACAAAGACAGACTGCAGGATCTGGGTGAACAGAGGAGGTTGGGGGTGGGAGGGCAGGAAAGGACACAGTAGGCTTTGGGTAAAAAAAGAGGTAGAACCAAAACTCGCCTTCCTCAATGTTACTGGGAGAGCTGTCAAGGCACAGCGCTACACTAGAATTTTGGATGAGAGACTGAAAAAACTTTCTATTATTCTTGACCTCTCAGAGGTTTCTCTGATTTTTCAGATTTTCCATGCTTGTGGCTTGGCATGTGTCTTGAGGAAATAAACCCTCTAAGCTGCACACCAACATTCTCGGAAAAGGGCTGTTAAGGCGGAAATGACCCAAACAATAATTTCCATAATTGCCCAGAGGAGTTACACAGTCCAACTGTACACAGCTTCAGGAGGAATCAGAGACCTGGTTCTCAGAGCTTCTTTGCAGCACTTGAAACTCTCTGTAACAATCCTTCCTGGGCCATGGAGCAGTCACCATGAAGGATAGACAAGTAAGGACAGGAGCCATGCTCCAAGAAGGGCACAGGAGATGGGATGCACCCACCCAAATCCTTACCACCCAGGACTGCAGTCTTGTGGTGACACTGTTAGCTTTCTGCTGTCAAAATTCTTACCACATTCTGTTACCTGATAACTACCTTAAAAAGACTGAATAACCTTTAAACTTAGGTTTAATAAGCATAATAAGGAAAAGGCAGCTCTTTGCTCTCTCCCCACAGGTAAGAGCCCTAACTTCCCCAGCATCAGCATGCTGACAGAGGAAGCAGGGAATAATAGATGGGCATCCAGGAAGACAGTCAGCACCCAAGCAAAAGTGTCTTCTCTCAATGGGAAACAGTAGTGCCATAGGAAATTGTCATTTTTTGAGAATTACAGCAATTCACTCCTAGAAGAAAAGCATTCTCAAAATAATTCAGCAGAGTATTATTATAAACAAGGGATAAGAGATGAAGCTTTCTATTGGAGAGCAATGAGAAAAATACTGGTGAAAAAGAATGGCTGTCTTCTCACTGACCAGCTCAAAGATATCAGTGCATTTTAACTACCAAGAACTAAGAATGTAAAGAACTAAGAATGCTGCTAGTCACAGCAACACTAAAAACATGGTCTGTTACATCCTTGGTTTTTCCCTTAAATCTTCAGAAAAATTCTTTCTGTGCTGTACGTGCCATAATTTTGAGAAAATTATACCATGTTTTCAATGCTTAACACTGACTTATGTGCAAAATATAGCTCAGTCTTATTTAAACAATCTAGAAAAACACTTCATACATTATGCATGAGTTCTTCCACAAAGATCTTGATACAAATTATAGAGAAACAAGATACACTGAGTGTTGAAAGTTTTGATAACACTGAATGATAAAGTAACTTCATAGTAAATCAAACTCTAAGGCTTTCTTGAGGAAATTCTTTCCTACGCTTCTCTTGCTAGGCAAGCCAAAGAGACTCAAGCTCTTAGAAATGAAGAACACGTTGCTGTACCAACAGCAGAGCAAACACAGGTACAGCTTACTACAGCTCTCCAGATCAGGAAACTTCTGAAAAAGGCATTCAATACAGACCACAGACATTTCCCTTCTTAGGGATCCATACCTTGCTGAGAATGTTAAATTTTAACTTCTTCTTAAGACCACTAAAACCTTTTATGATCCTAGTCAACCCTGAATGTACATGGGATCTGCTGTTCTACCTGGATCCCTATAAATCTATAGGGCCTGACAGAAGTCATCCACAAATACTTAAAGAGCTGGCTAATGTCATCACAATATCTCTCTCAATGACTTTTGAATGGTCTTGGGAATCTGGAGAGGCCCCAGCTGGCTGGAAGCTGGCAAATGTTGGCCCAATTTTCAAGAAGTGCAAGAAGGATGAACTTGGAAACTACAGGAAAAACAGGCCTGTCAGTGTCTCTTCTATAACTGGCAAAATTATGCAGAATATTATTCTGAAAGTTATTGAAAAACTCCTGAAGGATGACACAGTCATCACGGCTTCATAAGGGTTAAGTCCTACTTGTCAAACCTAATTTCCTTTTTCAACAAAGTAGCCCACCTAGTTGATCAAGGGAAGCCAGTTGATGTTATCTTGGATTTCAGCAAAGCTTTTGATACAGTCTCTCACTGGATCTTTCTGGAAAAAATGTCCAGCACACAGCTGAATAAACACATCACATGATGGGTGAGCAACTGGCTCATGGGTCAGGCACAAAGGGTGACAGTGACTGGGGTGACACCAAACTGGTGACCTGTCACTAGGGGGGTTCCACAGGGCTCCATCTTAGGCCCTGTGCTCTTCCACATCTTCATAAATGACTTGGATGAAGGACGGGAAGGGATACTGAGGAAGTTTGCAGATGACACTAAATTGAGGGGAGCTGTTGACTCCCTTGAGGACAGAGAAGCTCTGCAGAGAAACACAGACAAATCAGACAGCTGGGCAATCACCAACCATATGAAGTTGAACAAGGAAAAGTGATGGATCTGGCACCTTACCAAAGAAAGGAATTTCAAATGATGCCAGCTAATTAATCAGCTGGTGATCAACATCCAGGTCACAACAAAACCTTGTGGCACAGAGACAATTCATTATTATAATGAGGTGCCCAGTGTATCAATTTTGCCTCTTCAGCGCCACAGAGAATATTTTTCTCCTTACCTATAGAGGGATTGCGACCTCTGGTCAGGGCCTGTGATCTTCCATCCCTCAGCTGCAGAAGCAAACTCAAGTCTCAGGCTTTCTGGAAACCTGGAGAAGCTGCTTTGTACATAAGCCTTTGGGACTTGTTTAAAACATTTCATTCTCTCCATGCTTTTCTAAATACCTAAGCCCAGAACTCAGCTGTCAGCATGGCTCAAGCATGATACTAATGCTCTGAAAAGTCACACTTTAATACACCACTTTAGTGGTTATCTAAAATTTGAGACAGACTAATTATCTAACTTTCAGACTGAAAGGTGTGAAAATATTAAAAAGCACATCAACACAGGTAACTGTGGGCAAATGTGTTTTGCAGAGAGCTGGCTACAGCACATCAGTGGGAGAGAAAAGCTGAGAACCCTGAGAATTGTGAAGAGCTGTAAGTAGCAAAAGTGCCTTGTCTGGTGAAAGAAACTTATGAAAGACACAGAGCTAGATAAGGAAGAGTGCTTCAATGTTTGCCCCTCAGAGAGGTCAGCAACTTGAAAAGAGGGAATATTGCTTCCCGATCTGGTCTCAGCAGGTTTCTCCCCATCTTGCAGGTTGGACTCCTTCCTTCTTCCAGAGGCCAGCAGTAGTTTGCTCCATCTCTGCCTGAGCAGCTAATTTTCCTGCTTCTGAAGCAGCATCCCTTTCTGCAGCCTCAGCAATTCCATAAACACAAAGGAATGGGGCCTGGAGACGTCATGAAAAGCTTTGTCTACTGCTTGGATACCTATTTACAGTTCTGTAGGAGGACAGCTACAGAAGATTTTCCAGAGTTATCCCGCCCTGTCCCTCAGCAAGTGCCATTTTTAGGTCTGTCACCAGGGATAAAAAGAGGGAACTTCTCTGTAAACAGAGTTCACATAACATATGCTGCTGAAAGCTTCCTCCAGCACTTCCCACAGCAAGCACACCATTTAGGGCTTAAGCTACAAAGATTACATTCATGACTTTGTAGTTTCACATTTAAAGCAGGAATTTTAAAGTTCTGCAATTTGAGGGGGGAAAAAATAACAAAATGGCAACCTCCCACACTATTCTGACCTGAATTAGATTTATCATCAGAAATTAGAAGAAACACTTGCATTCTGAAACTAAAATTCTATGCCTTTAAATAGTTGGCAATTTTCTGAGTTTTTGATACTTCCTTTCTGAAAACGATGACAGTCTCATCATGTATTTTCTCCTAGAAAACCTAGCACTTCCAATATATTATACTATACCATTTCTATATATTACATATATATTATACTATACCATTTCTAGTACAATTTTTGTCTAGGGCACACTGATGAGGAAGTTGGGTTGGGTAGGTACAGGACTGTTAGACTTCAGGTTCCAGGATGTTTCATCTCCAGGGCATCAGAGTTGTATTTGATATGTCCATCTGTGGAAACAATCTCCTCAAGTCTTCTGGGATTAGCACATTCCTTTACCCATTTGGTAATGCTTGTTTTTCATCTTCTTTTTTGTTGTTTTAGATCCAAACCATCTACAAATCATATTTATCTTTTCAAAAGCCTGCAATTCTGTCTCTACAGTGTGTGTAGTCACAGAGCTCCTTTTTTGCTAAAAATTAGGGCTGAAGTTTTAAAAACAACCCAAGACATGTAATCAAAGGAATTTTGTACAAAGAATTCTGTACCACAGAATAAAACATAATTCAGCTCTGTGAAAAAAAGTTTAGAGAGACAGAAGATGGGACAGCTGAGTAAGGATGCAACTCACGAGTGCAAAACAGAAAATTGAATAAAGCACATTAAAAAATGTTTACTAGAATTTGTAAGAGAGGAGGCAGATACATTGCCCATCACTTCCATTAAGCAGGAAGAAGAACAACCTGTTCCCATCCTCATGTCAAGCAGCACAACTGATTGATCCCATCACTTTTCTGAAAGGTTTCACTGCTGAACAATGGTACCCAAATTAGAGACTGCTGAAAGGCAAATTATCACACCAAGAAATGCTGAACCCAGCCCCTACACTGGATCAAATATGATTGATCAGAAGAACCCAACACCATTCTTTTTCCCCTCCAACTGATTCAGCAGATTGGAAAGGAAATGTTTTGGGGGCTGGAGGGAAGAATTGCTCATATGGAAATTAGTAAAAAAATTAAAAAAAAAAAAAAAATTACAATACATTTGTCCTGTAAATAAACAAACCCAAGATAATTTCTGCCACTCTGGTGATCCAGGAGAGATTTGTTCCTCCACTGGCAGTAACTAGTTACAATTGCAGAAAAACAATCTTGATAAATTTCACCTTTGTTCAGTGGTGGGGGTGGCTGAAAAGGGCGACAGTAAGCTGTCTAACCAAGGCCTTCAATCACCCACTCAAAAACCTCTCCTGTCTTTACAGGAAAGGCAGGGAAAGGAAATAAATAAAAGAACTAAGCAACTCTCACTGGGTGATTTGGGGTTTTGTCAAGTGGTGTTTTGTTTGGTTGTTTTTTTCCCCCAACAGCAGTATATAGAGGATGGTCTTCTTATCCATCAGTGCATCAACATTTTTCACCACACTAAACCTTGACACAGACATTGTGCCAAGATGTCAAGATTTCAGATGGCAAGTCTAAGATCTGCACTGTGTGAGGGGATTTCTTTTCCCTCTGCTGAGGTTATCTCCTATGACTACCAGAAATCCTCAGACATCCCCAGGTACCACACAACCAATGGCATCATGCTCAGAGCTGTAACAGCCTCCCTGCTCACAGGGATCCCAGCTGTGCCTTGCTTTAGCAGCAGCTCAGATACTGATCCCTGAACAGCAACAACTGACAACAGCATGCATCAGGCACTACATTGATGTCTACTAGAAGGATCATGCCAAATTCTTCCAGAAGGATCATGCCAAACCCTGCACCCCGTTCTGGCCTTGGCCCAGGACTTAAGCTAACATTTAAACGCCTACAAGGTCCCCAAGAAGAGCTTAGCTCCTGGAATTCACATGCCTTTGGAGCAGGGTCTCATAAGATCGAACACTTCACCTCAAAACTGTTTTCTTTCTCCTACCACAGGGACTGTTTAGATGGCAACATCACACATCCTCCTTTTTTAAGTGGTATAGCAGTCAGGCCAAGCTTTCTTCTTGGGCCCAACCACTAACAGGATGGAAAACGTTCCTGGACGCTGTGAAACAAACACTGTCGGGAACTGGAAAGTGGTTTCTATGCTCAAAAGAAGAAAAAAGCTCAAGAAGAAAAGAAGCATTACACATTTGTGGTCCTTTCCACAATAGCAGGGCATTCCTTTTGTGCCCATATTTTTCTCCCATTACTTATTTAATTTTCCAGAAATTAATATGGAAGTTGCTTATTAAAGCGAACTTTAATAAGCAACTAAACCATCCCCATTCCCTCAGCCATTCCTACAAAAACTTGTGCCCCAGACCCTTCACCAGCTTAAGCTGATAAATACATCATCTATAAAGGTTCATATAAACTGATTTGTGATTAGTGCATACTGACTTTATTTCAATTCAAGTAAGAATGCAGCAGTATGAAAGGACTCAGAGGTTTCAGTATTTATTGCTAATTATTCACTCATGCTATTTTCCAGAACTATTTTAACTAAAGCAAATTGAACAGTGCTTACATGGACATTGCTTTCATTCACTGTAGCATAATATACACACAGTCACGTCAAATAAGCTTCAAATACACAGCCTCATTTCATCATTGTCCAACTCTACTCCTCAGCGCTTTCAAAGTTTTCTTCATGATTGGTGCTATTTCTTCAATAACAACAAAACAAAGAGACCAGTTAGGATTACAACTATAAGCAACTTTAAATGGTATTAGTACAATATTAAGCCTATATTAAGCAGAAGGTTAAAACAATTAAATTGATGATCTTAGGAAATGCCACTTACTTTTGGTAGGCTTCTTTCCATCTTGAATCATGACACCTGAGCTAGAACTTCTACTGTTGCCAGCACGTATCAGATTTGATAATGTGCCATTTCTGTCTCTCATTTCCGGAATCCCTGTTCTTTTAAAACAAGCAAGTAAGAAAAAAGTTAGCATTTAATACCAAGCTACTATTTGCTCTGGCTCATTTTGAAAAAAAAAATCAAAACCAACAACCTGAATGGATACATTTAAGAGACTCTATACATTTCAAAGTCATAGGATAATTCAGGTTAGAAGAGAATTGTAGATGACCATCATTGTAGATGACCATCTTTTCCATTTTAATTGTTGAACAAATAGTATATTTATAAGATTTGATGCCTCTTATTAGTCTTTAAAATCAAATAATCAGAGTTTGTGACAAATCAAAATGGTCAGCAATACCACTGTGATTCATAATGGCCTGTGCTCCAGTTTGCACCTTGTGTTCATTTTCCTCTTTGAACACAGCTGAACTACTAACTCATTGACAGAAAACCTCTGTAACTGACTAGCAAAAGGCACAATAACTAACTTCACATCATGTTGGAATCCTCAATCAGCAAGACAAGGACTGAGGCAGATACATATACAGAGCTGATGCTTCCTGCTAAAGACCATTAACCCAGCATAGCATTAAAGTGTCAGCACAATGTCACCAAACATGACCAGCCCTGTACTCCTCAGAGCCAGTCACTGAGGATTCTGCCACCACTCAGTACCCCTGTACACTGAGTGAGAATAGCAGCCTGCTAAGGATCTGTATGTCTGCACACAAATTCTTAGGAGGATTTTTTAGCTCCTGCAAGACCAGCTTCTCAAGTGAGAATTTCAGCCATACAAATTCTGCAGCTTAAAAAAACCAATAGGTCAAAGTAGTGAAGTTTAACTCATTGTGCCTAAAAAAACCCTTTGGTTCTCCAGAAGGCAAACCAATGACTCTCTGACAGCTTCTTTCATGTCTGAGAAAAAAAATCATGCAAGGCTTGGTCTACATCATTCAGCTGCTGGTCCAGAGATTACTGGAGCACAAAGGACACATGTACTTGTATGCTACTGTACTTGAAGCACCTAAACTGGAAAGGCAGGTCTGTCACAATACAGAATCAAGTTCCCACAGAGAAGCTGAAAGCAAAAGTGCAATTTGAAGTGCCTTAAGCTATTGCCTTGGTGAAGGACTATCTTTTCAATGGAAATAGCAATAGTATGGAAAGAACCTTCCAAATCTCACCAGCTGAAGGCACAGTTATGAAAATTTATCTGGCATAAAAGCCGAGTTTAACAAAATTCTTACATCCAAGCTGCCCTTCCTAACCCATACTTACAACCACCTTGAGCAGCAAGTCTGTTTGACTAAGCTCCTGAAATTCACAGGGGGGAAAAAAAAAGTATTAAAAATTCCTGAGGTTCATTCTGGTCAGTTGTATCACACCAGGCAGCTGACTGGGATTTTATCAAAGCAGGAGAACATGTGAGGCTACTTGGCAGGTTCATAGACCCAAAACATCAACAATGGAATTGCCCTAGGATGCCAAGTGGCTTTAGTACAATCTGGAGAAAAGAAACAGAGTCCACTTACACTCCAGCTGGGAGGGTGAATTCACTGGCACTTGTGAGAAATGTGCAATGACAATGCACACGTGGCAGAGGAGTACACAAGACTTAAAAGGCAAGCTTGTTCCTAGCTACTAGACACTTAAAAAAAGGAAAGTAAATAGAGTTATTTAGAACTTGAAAATTATTTTGCAAGTATGATTTTGAACTGACAAAGATACAAACTCAAAAGCATAGTACATAGCACTTACTTGCACTTTGCTGTGAGATGAAGCTGGATGGCAGGTCCTGCTGTCCCATGGGTTTCTTGCTGTCGGCAAATGTTCCTGGGTGGTTTTGCTGCACCAGTCACATAAGCCATTTTTACTTGCCTGCCTAATACAGAAGCAAGGAGCAGAGGATACATGACTTTTCATGTCCTTCATGTTCAAAACTCTTTGCAGTGCTGCTTAGAATACTTAGTCCAACCAGTAAGGTAAGATTTGTCTAATGCATAATATTTGCAGGATACACCAACGTATTGTATTAATGCATGTGTTTATTTTTTAAGCAAATTTTAATTTAAGAGTAACAGCGTTTGTTCTTGATGATTTCTCCTGAAGTACAGCATTAGTACTCACTGCAAAGAAATCACCAAACCAAACATATTGTCGAGAAAAGCAGAAGAGATTGGATTTTGTAAGTGGAAGAGCTAACCAGAGATTTTACCTTTTGGTTTCTCAGACTGAGCTGAAAGAATATTTTTTGTAAGGATCTTCAGTTTTTCTTCTCTCTGATTAAACAGTCTCCAGTACATTTCACGCCAAGACTCATATTCCAGAAGGCTCTCATTTTTAAAGTCTCTTTGGCAGTGTTTCTTCCACAAGTGGTCAGTCTCTTTTATAAACATCTAATTTAAAACACAGATATCTTAAACCAGAGATTTAAAAATAACATTTTCAAGAGTACCTGTTCTCTGAGCCCACAGACACAACCCAAACCTTTGGTGGAAGAAGGTGCAGAACAAATCCCACCACACGTGCTGACACAGGAACCCACACCGTGGCAGTACCCTGCAGGGACACTGACTGCAGCCTGGAAATCACACAGCTTCGAGCAGCCTGGCTGGAGTCAGTGAGCCACGCTCACAGGCTAGACTTGTGCTTCCAGCACAGGCTCAGGCCACTCCAGCTCTCAACTTGAAGCACACAGAGGAAAGGCTAACTCGCCCTGCAAAGGACAGCACTCTCAGAACATCAACATCCAAGTGCAGCATGGAGCTCAAGTCCTGACAGTGTAGATAAGAAATCTACCACATACATGAAATCTCACCCCAGCTACTTCCTGACTGATACACTTTGCAGGCTTAATAGTTTGTAACTTGAAAACACTTGGTTCTGACTTTCCCAGCTATTTCAGTGGTAAATACTATGGTCATTTTTTTTTTCTTTCTTATTTTTAGAAACAGAAATACTCTTCTATACACACAGTCTTTCACTTAGTCATAAGTAGTAATTCTCCTGAATGCTTTATACTTGAGAAAGGGAGACTTAATAATGACAGCTGAATTCAAAGAAATTAGTATGCAAGACAGAAAACCAGTGCAGCCTATGGAGTTATGGAACTCTGTGGTTTCCCAAATTTAGCAAGGCAGAATTTACCAGATTACATTTCTCTACTCGAAACAACTGCTCTGGTGTGCAACGTGTTAGCACAGGCTCAAGAATTTCAAAGGGCACACCTCCTGCTCCTTGTAGCACTACAAAAGAGGACAGTACTTTCATTATCTCACTTATTTTACTCAATGGGTAACACCACTCAGTTTAAAAATGAAAACACAAGTTAATTTTAGCAAGCACTAAAACAACATCCTATGTCAGGCTATGAAAATATTTATAAATCAGCAGTTCCATACTGACTAGCAGTTATACTTGATGATGGATAAAGCATCTTTGAATAGTTATTGCCCCATCTTTACTGATATGCATCATTTCCTCCTCTGCCTATGCAATGAAGAATGTCTTGATCACAAACATGGGGGTGGAGGGGCAGAATTTTTGGTTTATCATTTATAGGACATTATTTTAAGTAAACTTGAACCTTTAAAAATTGTAAGCTTTCAAAACAAAGCTACATTTTAACCCAATCATCAATCCATTTCTGTAAGTGCTTTTCACCTTGCTCCAAGTCACCATTTGTAGGGATATATATTTTAGTAGGCCAGTGGTTGGCATGGAGAAAAAAAATCTCATACCCTTAAGAGTCCACAAGTGCTACAAATCCCCAGAAGTACTCACACTCAATATTGTTGTGAAGCATGCGGACACACTGCTCATACAGTGTGAGCATCTTGGAAAGGCAGACTGCCTTGGAGCCAGAGTAAACCTGCATTTTAGAGTTCAGTCTCTGTCCTGTGAACTGAACTACCTCATTGACCTGCTGGGGTGCTTCTACAACAGGTACTGCAGACGCTGCAAGCAAAACATCAGGCAGGTTTCACAAGGCTTTAAACATTCAGCTCTGAGATAAACATAAATTACTTTTACTTACATATAAAAAGTATTTTCTTAATATAAAGTTACTGCATTACAGCATGGGACCCCTGCATGTATTGTAAATTGCAGAAGTCCATTCACCATCATCTAACTCCAAGATGTACACTGCAAGTGAGCTGCACCAACACAAACCAGTCTTGCATTATTTATCTCCAGTCTACCTGAGCTGTATTCACATCTCAACTGCTCTGTTACCCATCCACAGAACTTTACTAATCCTTCTGAGTTATCTTGGAGAAGCCAGAAGCTGCAATAGCAGCAATGTTTCAAGATCCCAGTGGTAGGAAACCACATGAGAAGAGCTGCTAGGGGAACCACTGGTACTTTATGTCACCTACCTAAAATGATACTAGTGGTTCCTATGCCAAAGCTAGACCTAGTGCCTCATATATTTGTTTTACCTAAGATAATTTCTGCTAAGGCTTTGCCTGCTCTAAGGTACAGGCATGAGTAAAGATAAATGGAGCCTGTAGAAGAGCCACTTGGTTTATGCCTTCTCTAAGTCTGTGGTAACCTTCCTCAGTATTCCTTTACTCAGCAAGCCATAAGAAGGAAGGCCTTATAACTCCCTTCAGCTTCAACATGATTTCTACAGATGACAAAGTGAGGCCCTTCTTTGCCATGGACTGATGAGCTAATACAGCTTATTGGAAAAGGGGATAAAACATTTCTACACAGAGCTATAAAAACCTGCACTATTTCACATTTATCAGCCTTGTATATTACTCACCTGTAAAGTCTGCAGCATGTGGGGGAGAAAACTCTGAGATGCCTGGCAGAGTTTTAGGTAGTGGAGTATTAAGAAGCTCTTGGATGGATGCCACTTTGGCCTGTGCACAGTCAAGGAAAGATTGCTTCAATATTATACATTCAAGGTTAACCAGGCTTAAAATAAGCCACAATAAACCCCCAAACATTTATGCAAATCCCAAAATTAACCAGGATAACTAGAATTCTTGCTTTTCTACACTAACATTTACTCACAGGATTACTTTTCAGTATATCCTTTCATACTCCACTTACCAAGACTATACCACAAAAGGAACTTAGTGGGACATCTGCAATTAGCACACAGGAAGATTAAGAACAGAGTAAATATGTAGAGCTAACAGGCTTTTAGATAAATCACTACTAAGGCATGCAGTGAATGAGGCAAAACTGCAAGATGACAGAAGCATAATTCTAAAAGACAAGAAACAGCTTTATACCCAGTCCTATCAAGTCTCCTAGATCATACTCAGTAAGCCATTTAGCCTAAAACATTCACTGCTAATCCCCTAAAAAGGAATTTAAAGATGCAGCAGCCTGTTAAGTATGGGTCCCTACAAATGGATCAGGTGCAACATCTAAATTGGGTCTCAGGTGTCCTCCAGTTGCAAATCAGGCACTTACAGCCCAAAACTTGCATTCCCTGCACTTCATTTAAGTATCTAAAGTAACTTTTCACAACTGCTTGAATATCTGAGGTTTTTCCTCAAACAGTTTATGTTAGAGTGTCATACATAAGCCTTTACATTAATATTTCCCTATCTGGGACAGAAGACACCACATCCAGATTGCAGATCTTCCATAATAAAAAAAGCCTAAAGCTTTCACATCACACAGCAAAGATATAAATTTGAAGATAACTCTAATTTTCAGTGCACAAAAGGTCTTCATTTAAAAGGTCTAATTAATACATATTTTTGCATACACATTTTCTCAGAAGAGCTACTTACGCTTTTTGCATTCCAAGAGACTAGGACAGCTCAGATTAAGAATATGTATAATCTAGTTTTATATGCAATAATGCATTTAAAGAATGTTCAGTTCCACTGCAAATGTTAACATTCACTATTAAAGAACCACAGCATTTGACAAAAGGACTGTTCTATACACAAACAGCTGCAGCAGCCACAAAGCAGGATGGTCAAGAAAGAAAAAAGATGGATGTCTTTCCAAAGGTAACTGCCTTTGCATTTTGCAAGTCAAATGCCGATTAGTTGGTAAGGATCAAACACTATTGTAATACTGGAAACAATGCTAAAAATACAAGTAATTCAATTGAAAACTCTATCTCTTTTCCCCCCATTATTGTAATTATTGGCAATTGCAATGTAGCTGATACACCAGAGTTATGCAATCTGTTCCTCAAATACAGATCAATTTCAGTGAAATTACAAGTCCAAAGCATTTGTTTGTGGACTGTTATCTCAACCCTGTAGTGGTTTACCTTTTTACTGGGAGTTTCTGATTGATCACTCTCACATTTTTTTACATCTTCAACTCTCTCTTTTGCCTGAGAAAGTTTTGAAGTCTTTTGTAGTAATGAGCTGCTCTTCTCTTCACTGCACTTTTTTGGCCGTGCACCTGTAGAACAAGCCTTTCTCTTTCTTTTGTTGGTAACCTCATCATAAGTAAGATAAGATTCAAAAGACATAGTAGGGGGTTCAAATTCCTCATCACTAGATGATTTGGCTTCGTCTTTCATGACAAGATTTTGTTTTGGCTTCTTCACACATTTAGGATTTCTCTGTTTGGAAACATCCTTACTAGGCTTTTCTTTCAGGGGCAATAAGCCTTCATTGGCTGCAGAGGAATGCTGCTTTTTTGAAATTTTCTTGTTCTCTGTGGAGGTGCTCTCTTTGAACTCACTCTCTTTAGCCTGAGAATTGGTACCCTGGGAAGCATGCTTAGAACTACTGCTGCTGTATACTTTATTATCACATTCTTTTGGAGACTCAGAATTTGTACTTTGATGGGTCTTTCCACTACACATATGCTCCTTATTCAGCTTTGTAGTAATGGGAGCACTGCTGGAACTTCTAAAGGCCGCTACAGATGTTTCAGGCTTCTCTGAAGGTTTAATCTTCTTGGAAACAGAAGATTTCATCTCATGTTTTTCTTTTTCATTATTTTTTCTTCCCTTGTGATCACTGCAACAATAAAAAAATTACATACCATTCTGTAGCTGATGCTAAATTCTTAAACAATCTGGTTTTTGATATTAGTAAAACTAAAAGCATAAAATCACACCATGTGTCATAGTTTCACAAAACCCAGAACTCAGTTCTGCACTGTGTTCTTACTCTTCCATTATCAGTACAGAATCACAGAGCTCTTGGGTCCAGCACTGCTTAAATATTGAAACAAGAATTGATAGTAAAACAAGTGGGGAGTAGGGACATAACCCTGAGCAGGAAAACAAACGTGGCAGTACTATCTGCTTAGAACATGCTGGATACCACTTTTCACAAAGCTTCTCTGCATGCTTTATAACAAAGACATGGTGCTTGAAATAACTAGGGTCAGAAAAATTTACAACACGCTCTGCAGGCAATACAGATTAACAGGTCAGCCTTTATGATTTGCTTATCACAGGTTCCAGTATTTTATTTTCCTGTTGTTTGAACAACTTCAGATTTAAAATGCACTATTTAGTCAAACTATTCCCTTGGCTTTTTCAGCTCAACTGTTTGGAACTGTTGGAACTCCGTGAAACATCTAAAGCAGAGCGGGCCTGGCCATGGCAGTGGTGGCTGCTTCAGTCTCAGAAGAAACTGCATCTCTTCTCTGTGCCTCCTCCAATGTTGGAGGGCCCTCTCAGTCCACAAGAACATTACAGGAAAAACCTCTATACAACCACATCACTGGAGAGCTGCCTCATTTAACCACCACCTCGGGGAAGAAAGAGCAAATTTCCCAATTTCCTCAAGTGCAGAGCAGTGCCCATCATGGTTTAGTCCCGTTTGCACCAGCTGGGACCTAAGAATTTGTGCCAGTCACAAAAAGCAGCTGAAGTCAGAGTGCCAAGTGGCTAGTTGACCAATAATGGCTTGATTGTTTTCCTCATATTTTACAGCTGCATTCTCATTTCTTGCATTCAATTCACATTCCAATTCAACGTACATGTGTCATTCCAAATACCTTCTTAAGTTTCCAATCTGTATTTTAAAATTACACTACAGCATCATTAACTTTAAGGAAGAAAGTTCACACCTACCTTTTACTTTCTGGAGAAATAAGCTTTTTCCACTGTTTTAACAGACTTTTAGCTACATTCCCAGCAGTGGCATGTTCCCTAAAACTTTTAACTGTTTTGTCTATGCCAGTTTCCTGTTGAAGATAGTGCAAGAAAAATGGGCAGAATAAATCACAACCCTCATCCCAAATAAAACCTCCTCTAAAACTGCTACAAACAGTATTAGCCTAGTATTCAGAGCAGTACAATGGCAGCCAAAGAATAAATGCCCTCTTTATACTGCAAATGGAATTGAAGGAAGTAGTTATAAATAACCAAATATGGGGAACAAAATGCAGGCTTAATTCATAAAACTAAGATAAGTAATTTTCCTCCATTAAACATACATATTTCAGGAATTTAATTTCTCTCAAATGCTTAAGTCCACAAAATGCATGAATTCAAATTTCCTTTAGGCTTATGAAGTACATTTGAGCATATTAGAGATCACATATGTTGGGCATGGTGTAATATAAAACAGTATATTATATCTGTATATTATTATAATACAGTATATTATCTCAACCAGTAGTACAGGGCTGGGGGGGGTCAGAGCAGCAGACTTATTTTCACAATATCATTGTGCCTTCAAGTCTCACTCTAGTGTGTTCTGTTTAAGCAAAATTATCTTTTAGACTTTGAGTGTTTGTAGAATCACAGTTGATTTTAATCCTGTATTATCAGTAAGCATCCCTGTTTCCCAAACCCTCACTTTTAAGATGCACACAAAATATGGAATTCAGTAGGTTCACTGCAACCTGTGAATGCTCTTGCTAACAATTATACTCCTGTGAAGTCTGAGCTATACACATTACTCCCACATAAACAGCTCAGCCTCCAGAAAGGGCTTCCTTAAATTCACTTCAACTATATTTAGCTTGCATATAATTTGAGCAACCTGATTTGTTAAGTCACTTATTGCAAACAGATGGAAGAAATATGGTGGGACTACTTCATAAAGCTATTTATGTTCTTCAAATGCATTAAAAATAAGTGGAGCCCTCCGCTGTAATACATCACTTTCCTCTATTTGACTTGAAGGCTTCCATCAAAGTCTGTCACATTATAAAGCATGCAAAATTTCTGGTAACATGAATCATCTGCAGAAACCCTTTGTCATTTTAAACAACTAATTGCAATATGAGATTATGTATTTTTATTGGAAAACAAAATAAATATTGCTTCATTTCAGAAGAAGTCTGCCAGTGTTTAGGCAGACAAACGCCTTTTGATTGGCCTATTGACCTGAATAGGCCAATCAAATATCTTGCAAACTATATTTTTCCTCTTACTCTTCAAAGAATTCTCTCACAAAACCCACATTTTTCTTCTTTTCAAAACACAGACACACTGCTCATAATAGCTAGAAGCTTCATAGACCAGTGTGAGAATATCTAATATAGAATTTGATAGGATGCAGCTTGGATGAGGATAAAAGTCACAGAAATCATTACTGGGGATTCCTCCTCTTTAAATGCAAGAAACTACCTTTGAGCTGCTAATGAAAGATGGAAGAGTTAGACAATTGACTTAAAAAATGATTCACCCAGATTTGCTTTAAGCATCGATTGAAGGCAGTTTTACACTGAAAAGAAGCCAACCTGATCAGCAAAGTGTCCTCTATATGCTCAGTTCCCTGCTCAGTACTATCACTGTTGGCATAGTGCTGCATTCATCAAGCTGGATGACCAGCTTTTGGGAAATTATTCTAACCAAATAGGATATAAATTAAATAATATAAAATGCAACACGTTCACCACTTCTGCAAATGCACACTCTTGACATTTACATAGTAATTCACTGTAGAAGAGTTTAATGTATTATTACTGATCACTTACCCCTAAAACATCCAGCGATAAATCCAAACCTTGTAGTACCTTAAGTGTTTTTATAATCTGGAAGAAAACATCAGATTTATTGTTTTAAACAAATACTTGGAAATTTTATTCTGTTCTTCTCATCCTCATTCACATATTTAATCCAAAAATACACAATAGTGTTGAAAGGAACATCCAGTAACTCCTGGAAAACATAAGCACTCCTTTACTGCACATCAGGGCAGTGTTTGCAGTCTGAGCTGTGAACCAGTACAGTCCTGCCAACCCCTCAATTTCAGTAACAACAGAAAATCCAGCAGACAGTTTGAAGTTACAGCTACAGAGATCACAGTAAAATCAGTAATGCAGTAATAGATGCTACATATATATATCTACTCATCCTGCAGCAGTGGCCCTCATTTGCCACAGAGCCAGTACAAAAGCTGCATTATGCAAAGCCACCAAGCAAAAATCAGCAAGCCTCACAGTCAGCAGCACTGCTCCATCAATCCCGGCCAAGGAAGGACAACGGAGCTGGTGCGAGCCCAGACTGCACAAAATAAGGTTTTGAAAACATAACTGCAATTTGAATTTTAACAAAACAAGTTCAAGCTAGAACAATTGTTTTCTTTTGCACTGTCAAAGCTTACACCTGTTACCAAACTCAACACTTCCATAAAAGCAGGAAAGATCTTTTCACATACAAAATGCTCATCTTTCTATGAGAAGTGTTTTAATAACAAAGAAGTCACATTTGTAAGCAGAGTATAAATTTCAACAGCAATATAACCCAATTTATTTGGCAATGGGTATATAGCACCCCCGAGTCTTGCAGCTAACCATACAGAAAATTTGTCTTATATTTCTGTCATTGTTTAAGAATGGAATTCCCCAATTTAGTGTTTCCACTAAAAACTGCCATCCACACATATGAAGCTATGTTATGGAGATGACAGAATTAATGTACAACTGAAATAGCAGCATTTCAGAGGGCTTTCACAAACCCTGAAATACTAGTCAAGTTTTTCAGATCATTGATACTTCTTAGTGTAACAGCAGGAACACAAAACACACTACCCAGAAATCTTCTGACAACAAAACCAGCAATATTAATTTAAATAACTGATGAACTGTCATTTATTATATTAGATACTCTTTCTGAAATGGCATTGCAGGAGGTGGAAGAGGTACTAAAAATGAGTAGCAAGCTCAAAGAAACAATTTACAGGTTGCACTCCAGGGATATATTGCTCTACTGTTGCTCTAAGTTTCATTGTTCCTATAATGCATTAGAGTAGTGGAATCCCTGACTTGACACTGATCTTCCCTGTGTTCAGTGGGCTCTATCTACACGCCTGGCATGCAGCTCTTCTGTAAATCATCCACCCTGAAACTGCTTCTGAGTTTAGACAAGCACAGCAGAAATGCTTCACTGCCTGGGAAAATGTGAAACAAGGTAAGACAGACAGCTAGGACCAGAGGTAACAAATCAAATCTCTCCCAAAAAGTTCAGCTAGCTACAAAATGGCAGGATACCTAAAAAAAAAAAAAAAATTAAAAATAAATTAATTTTTAAAAAGCTTCCTTGCCAAGATTTCAAAACTACCACAAAAGCCATACAAATTTCTGCTTATCTTCAAGATAAGGCAATCCCCAAGAAAAACAGTAATTGCTCACAATGTTAACATAGTTTCTAATGCTTGAGATGATCAATGTCAAGTTAGTCTACTTCTATTTAATTAGAAGAATATATATCCTCATTGATTTAATTTATTTTGCAATGAAAAAGGAAATAACCTACTGCTGACACGTTATATTATGATATTTACCATGTCTAGATAATCAAGCAGTGTAAAACACTGGGAATAAATCCCATTTATTTTGCCAGAGACAAGCCCATTTGTGGAAGAATGCTAAGGGATGTTTTCATCAAGATACAGAGAATCGGGGTTTTGAATAGTTTCTCTTGATGGATTTTGGACTAAGATAACTCATAAAGCCAAGTTTATTCCAGAAGAAAAAATTCAGGAAGCAGGCAATTACTATTCATACAACTTCAAACCAACAGGCTAAATTACAAAAGTACCTAGATGACAAGCATGTTGAAAAGCAGTCAACACATTTTAATGAAAAAACAAAACTGTCAAAGTTTTCTAAACTATAGACCATACTGCTCATTTTGGTTACTTGAAATGTATACCACATTTGGAAAATTAAGACAAATAACATTGTTTCATTTTAAAAAATAGAAAAAAAAAATTGATCAGACACACTGATAAGGTTTTTAGAAGTGATACCAACCACTTAGAAGCAGGGAACAGCTCAGGCTGCAGGGGAATCAGCAGCTCTGCACATACAGGACTAGTACAAGACCCTGCTCTGTAACTGGACACAGTAAATGGCTGCATCCAGCCTGCCAGTAGGAATCTCACATATCCAAGTTCCTGGGATTTAGAACCAAAATTATTTACAGACACAATCAGAAAATAAGCAAATATAATTTGTGGCAAGCATCTGTAGCAGTAGAGAAACTTTGTGTTTATCCTATTTGCTAGAGATCTCTGATTTCTCTACCAAAGACAAAGCACAAATACCAAGCTCCGGTATCTACTGGGAGAAAGGTATACTGTGAACCACAAGACACAGCAAAGTCTGTCACCAAAACCAGAGCTTGCTAGAAACACCAACTTTGTTGTCATGATACCTATATCTAGCATACCATTATAATTATTGCATAAAATAAGGCAAAATTATGAAGTCTTCTGATCAGGCCTTCAAAAACAAAATAAAGACTGACTATTGAGGGATCTTTCTCTAACCATTTCTTTCACCACAGCATTTGTGGCCTATCTGGCTCTCATCTCACTGGACTGGATCTAGCAATTTCTTCAGGGAAGACTTTCCATATACACACAATACATATGTAAGCCTACAGTGGTTTTCAGACTGTTTCACCTCAGATACCACTATCAGCTATATCCTCATGGAAAAACTATCTATTTTAAAAGAGACTGTAAACTTCTCAGAAAAATTTCAAAGAAAATTCATTTTCATATACAATTCCTGGACTAGTCTACGTAATTCCTAAATACTGATTTATAAAGAACAATCAAAACCCTACAGGACAGGGTTTTTTTTCCCCCATAAAATACATTCCAAGAAAAACCAAGACCTACGTCTTCATGCAATATAAACAGGCAAAGCCTTATAGACAAACTGAGAGCTGGCACCCACATAGTGGTGTGAGACAAAAGCAAAGATGACAGTAGGAGCAAAACCAAGCAAAGATGCAGGGTAGAAGGGAAAGCAAGCTGGAATTTTGAAAGCAGAGATCAAGTGTAATAAGCAATGGGAAAGAAGCATGCAAGCAAACAAAATTTTCCAGAGCCAAAACGGAAAGCAAAGTGCCAGGTGCACTGGGTTTGGTTCTTTCCCCCTACACCAGTGTTGCTCCATCATCCTTTATACAAGTGTTGTACAGTGTCCTCTTATTTTCCTGTCTGAGCCTGGAACCCCAGGAAGGATGGAACCCATTAACAGGTTCCCAGACCATCTGTCCTCAGGGGACTGACAACATTTCTCTACAGTAACTCCTGTTTTCTCTCCTTCCTCCCTCAATAGCTGCATTTCCCTTTCAAAGAGATCCCTATGATTCTTTAGCTTATTCTCTTCTGTAACAAAGCCTGTGAAATTCCATCATGCCAATAACTTCTGGCTGAGCTAGACAATTCATTTGAAAGACCACTAGGATTTTGAGGAAAAAACCTTAGAAAAACCCAACTCTGTCCCAAGCAGATCATCCCTATGCCCTCAGCTAACAAAAAAAACCCAAACAAACAAACCCCCCCATCCAAAAAATAACAACTAAACAAAAAAGAAATTAAAAACAAAAATCAAAGAGCCCCCCCAAAAAAACCCAAATAAACAAACAAACAAAAACCAAAACAAAAACAACAACAACAAAAACAAGCACAAGCACAGCTGTTCACCAAAAACAATTGCCTAGTTTTGGTTTCAGCTACTAAATCTAATGATCTGTTAATAACACTAAAGGAGCTTTCTTCCAATCATCTTACACAACACAGTGTAATAAATGTAAATACTAATCATACACTTTACCTTGGCTCTTTAATTTTATTAAGTCATGCTAGCCAGAGCTACAGCCATTCTCTGGCTATCTCACTATCTTTCCAGCTAGGCCAGTGTTGTTTTTAAAAACAGTCCTCAGAACAGGACATAATATTCCTGTAATTGTCCCTCTAATGCTATATAGCAATAATAGCATAACCCTGCTAAGCTACCCAAAGACAGCATTTACTCCATAAGCCACTGCACTCTACTGCAATTTCATGCTCAACTGGTAATACATCAGAGCTCCAAATCATTTTCTGAGTCAATGCTTTCCAAAATACAGTCTCCTATGCTGAATGACCTATACTCATAGCTCCTAGCTGTGACTTTCCACTGAGCCATGGTAAAACATGTGTTGCTCAAATGAATGTAGCTTACCACATGACCAAATCTGGTTTCTAGAAGGGACTCACTTCATTTGATACAAATGACTTCAATATGTGTAGCATTTCCCTACAATGTTTGCTGTCTTCCAAATTAAGGAAGTTTCAGCAGCATCATGTCACAAAGAGATGCATAACCACTCTCCTACCCCCCCAAAAAACACCACAAACCCACAACCCAACATTGTTTCCTTATGAGGTCTGGCACTTATTTTTGGCGAGTGCAACTGAAATCAGTTGCATGTATTATATCTGGCCCGTGACACTGCTGCTCTAGTCAGCATCATACAGAAGCAGGTCAAATGCCTTGAAGCTTGCCTACATTCATGACAATTAGTGTCAGCCAAATACAGTTTGAGATAGATGTGGCAGAACATATCTACGTAATATCTCATTGAGTGGTATGGATCACGGCACCACCCTTTAATTCTACATCAGTTCCATCTTAACATCATGCATCATTCCTTTGTGATCAATGCCAGTGAAGACCATTTCACTGACCTTTAACACTAGCACAGTACTTTTTTCCCGTACCTTCCCTAGAACCATAAGCAGCACTCAACAACTGTTCCTTCCTCTGTCAGTTCTCTGAAAACTCAGTGGGTAGCTATCAAACCTCACACATGAAGAAGCCTTTGAAATGGACAACTGAAGTTCTGCGTGGATATCAAAAACTTTTTTGTAATATTAAAAAGGCCAAAGACAATTATTCTCAGTAAGGAACAGAAGTATTTGACAACAACAACACTTGCCTACATACACATCTGTAATATTGATTTGTAATTCTTTTCACTAATTTCTAGAACTCTGCTCTTTGCCTTTAAAGATACTAACCACATAATTTCTCTTATTAGATTCAACTTCTGCTAGGAGTACCTTTCATGACTGCCAATTTACAGCTCTCAGTTTCTCGCTTTCCCTGCCACTCCTTTGGCCATGTTACCCATAAATACTTCTATTTCACTAGACAGTTTTACCCGGGACAGAAGCGCTGCAGCACCACCACTAGCTCCATTTTATGCAGCACCTACTTGCAGCTATGCCACATAAAAACCTTGTATCTCCTCCCTTAATGAATCCAAATTAGCCAGAGTTGTTCTGATTTTTCACTTTTGTAGAATGCTTTGAAACTTACTGGTTTGGGATCACTTAAAAGCTTATTACCTCAACAATGGTTCGTTTTCTTTTCCTTTACTACCTCTTGTTCAAATAGTGTATCAACACTAATCCCAAGTATAAATTCAGACACTGTAATAGCTGATCATTTCTGTGGCATAGAAAGAGATCTTAGGTTCGTTGAACTGCAAATTAAAACTTCTGAAGAAGCACCTGCACAGATATTTGCATTTTAGTCAGATATTGTCTACATCACAGGAATTCAAGAAGATAAGCCATTATTGGCTATGAAAATCAGTATTTCTTCTGTATGCATACACACATACTTTGAAAACACACTGCAGACATGATTAATAGCTAAGATTCTCATCAACTACCAAATACAATGCCATTTTTACTGCTGCCCTCTGCCCCCAACCACAAACTTTTATCAAGTTTTAATGCCTTTGAAGCCCATAAAGGTAAAAGCATCCTGTATTTTCAAAGTGAATGTGACCCTCTAAAAAAAACTTTAAAAAAAACCCCAAAAGCAAGCAAAAACCACATCACTGTTTCGAATACACCTCCTCCAGTCAAACATAATTTATTATTTCATAAAACATTGAGGCCAATTTGACACACGCTACTTTGCTTCCATTTCCTTGGGAGTGCCGGCTGCTGCTCAGAGAGCGCGGCGTGCCTTGGTCCCTTCGGCCCCTCAGCCCGAGGGTGTCCCCTCTGCGCCTTGGTCCCCTCAGCCTGGGGGTGTCCCCTCTGCGCCTTGGTCCCCTCAGCCCGAGGGTGTCCCCTCTGCGCCTTGGTCCCCTCAGCCCGAGGGTGTCCCCTCTGCACCTTGGTCGCCTCCGCCCCTCCAAAGCCCGGTGCAGCCTCAGCACCCGCTCTGATTGCGCTCCCCACTCATCTCAGCCTGCTTCAGGCGTCCCTTAGCTACTGGTCGCAGCTACTGAGCAGCCTGGCCACCCTACAGGGGTTGTTTCAGAAGAACAGCTCAGTCCTCCTTGGACCAGGAAGAACAAGGCAGGGCGTGACAGGCCCCGCTCCTGTGTGCCGCTAAAACCAAGCAGAAGCACCTATTTCGCACAGAAAAGCTCTTATGAACACAGAAACAACAGCCCAGCAGCTGCCGCGTTTGGCCTCCCAGCGGGGTACCTCCGCGGGCTGCTGTGCACAGCGCAGCCGCTCCTGCAGCCCCAGCAACCTCCGCACAGCGCTCCGCCCCTTCTCCGCCATGGCACCGCCGCCACTCCGCCCCTTCTCCGCCATAGCACCGCCACCGCCGCCACTCCGCCCCTTCTCCGCCATGGCACCGCCGCCACTCCGCCCCTTCTCCGCCATAGCACCGCCACCGCCGCCACTCCGCCCCTTCTCCGCCATGGCACCGCCGCCACTCCGCCCCTTCTCCGCCATAGCACCGCCACCGCCGCCACTCCGCCCCTTCTCCGCCATGGCGCCGCCGCCGCTCCGCCCCTTCTCCGCCTCGGCCTCGGCGCCACCACCGGGGCTCCTGTGTCACCGCCCGGCGTTCTTGTAGCCGCGCCCGCTCCGCCATTGGCCGTTCATCCCGGCCGGGCTGGTTGCTGGGAGCAGCGGCCGGGCTTGTTCGCTACCCCGCTGCCCGCAGTAACAGCGCGGGCTGTGTGCTTTCCTCTGCCCCGCTGGGCTCCGTGTGAGCGCACAGTGCGGTACCGAGCAAGCAGAGCGTAGCTGGGGCGAGCTGAGGAGATGGCTCAGGGAGCGGTCTGCCCAGGGAACTGTGCGCTGTGCCCCTGCCAGGGCGGGGCCGTGCCAGCCTGGGGAGCAGCCCCGGGCGGGCCCTGTGCCGCGGGCGGCCCGTGGGACACGGGCAGTGTCACTTGCTGGTGCACATCTGCCCTGTTGCCTGCGGTAACCCCGAGGCATCCCTGCTGACTGTGCGTGGCAGCGGTGCTGCCCTGCGGAAGGGTGCCTTGCGTTGGGGCAGCGAGGCCAAGCCATGAAGCCGCGGCTGGCACCCGCAGGCAGCCCACTGCAGTCCTGACTGGGCTGAAGGGAACATCCTTTTCTTTAGGTCTTGCCTCCTTTTTTTTTTTTTTGGAGGGGAGT
>VZRH01005202.1:907284-925783 GCA_013397555.1 Urocynchramus pylzowi
GTGGGGATGAGCGGGGGCCTGAGCACTTCTGGGCCCCGCAACTTTCATCAAGGCTCTCCCATGGATTGCCTAAAAAGCTTGTGACAAGGAAATCAGTCTTTGCGCTGTGTGAACTGAGCATCTGAAGCGACATCTCTGCCATGGAGCTTGCCGGGGCTGAGCATGTCCTTGTAAGACTCCCAAGATGAATGAGTCCCTCCGAAAAACGTGTGTTTGCAGAATTTCCTGTGAAGTTACTATAGATGTAAAAATAACAGGTATACACAGAACACCTTTCACTCTTTAAAGTGCTGTTCGAGGGAAGTGTTAAAAAAAGTGCATCCAATATGAACTACAACAAAATTTTAAGTAGGCAAAAGTCTGGTATTTCCACAGTAGGATTGCTGCTCTTGCAAAATAGATCTTATTACAGCTTGGCACACTTCATAGCAAATTCATCATTAGAGAAACCAAAATAGCTGATAGGGCAATACAGTAGGTAGAGCACTCCAGTTGGAAATTGAAAAAATAAATCCAGGTCCCTGATGTAGACTGTCTCTCTCGTTACCATACTCATGTTTTTATTTTGCAGAAATAATTAACTCATCTTCACAGAATGTAGAGACTTCATCAACCCCACCTTAAAATAGACCATTCACAACTAGTCACTCTTCAGTTTTCTGGCCCAAATAGTATAACATTATTTATACAAAGTGGCATTTATGCAGAAGAAATCTTCAGAAAAATTCAGCCCACACCAGCGTTATGATTAAAGTCATTATTGAGTGGGGAAGTTGGGGGTCAGATTGTCACACGGATTATGTGATTATAGCTGGAATTCCCATACGTTGTTTGAAAGCCTAATTATCAAACTACTGGATTTCCTGGGATGAGGAAGATGTTCTTGCTGCCCAGTTATTCTGAAAGATAATGATTTCAGGACAGTGAAGACAATATTTAAAATCTCAATAGAACAAGAAAAGTATTTTTAGCCCAGTCCTAACTGAAGCATTTTTGGTATTGCTTGTCATAACTGTCAAGAGGAAAGAACTCCAAGTTTACTCAGTCCTTCAAAACTGCAGCCCGTGCTGATTATTACAAGGATTTGTTTGGCATTGATGCATGACTCCTCTTAGGAAGAATTGGGCTTGACACACACACAAATATTGCTCCAAAATTTGCTCTGACACTACACTATGTGCTCAAGGGGTGTGTTGTACCATCAGCTTTGCTGAAGGCTTGCAAACTCTCTTCTGACCTTTAAGGACCTCCCTATGCCCTACTTCCAGTGCTTAGTGAGTTTCCAAGGAAAGACTGAAACCAGAAAGAGGAATAAGCTTTGTTTGAGCTCAGCAGAAGAGCCTGGTGAGAATTTCAGGGGATGGATCAATAAGGCTTGACTGGCAAAACTCAGCAAGGAAGTGGGAGGAAGTGATCAAGTACGGGGAGAGGTCTGAGTGACCCACTGGGGCTGAGTGCCTTGCTTAACACAGTTCCTCAGAGCCACCTCTGTGAAATCAAGCCCTGTCTGTTTATTCCTAACTATGTTGTTTTTACATTAATACAGCAGCTTAAAAAACCCCACATTTCTTTTCCATCTCTTTTTTTGAAAAGATGGCAGTTCCCACTGAAGTTCAGTATGCTTTCACAGTTACTCCCTGTCTGCATAAGGAATTTCACACTTCCTTAAGGCATTACTGGTGTGATTACCCAACACATTCAGATTAGTGCATTTGAAGATGGGGAGATGCCCACTCTGGAGCAGGTGGATGCCTGGAGGAGGCTGTGATCCAGTGGGAGACCTGAATGGAGAGGGAGAGCCCTTGCTTCCAGGCTGGAGCAGCCTGTCCTTGGAGGACTGCACCCCGTGGAAGAGTGACCCACGTCACAGCAGTTTTGGGAGGACTGCTGCTCATGAGAAGAGAACTATGTTCATGGAGAACTGTCTCCCATGTGAAGCCACAGCCTCACAGGGGAAGGACTCCTCCCTGAGCAGCAGAAGAAACCCCCTGGTGATGAACTGACCAAACCCCCATGCCCTGTCTTCCTGCNTTTGTCTCCTCTGCCTAGCTGTAGCAGGGGAGGGTGAGCAAGTGACTCTTGGTGGGTGCCCGGCATTTGGCCAGTGTCAAACCATGACAACATAGTAGTTGGAGACTCCCTTTTTACAGGAAGTCACAAGGCAAAGCTGAGGGGGGATAGCTACAAATACTCCTGAGGAGATTATGATTTGACACAAGAGGAAAATTTTTTACAATGAGAATATAATCTCCCCAGGGAACTAAGTGGTGGATTCCCCAAGGTTGGACACTTGTAAGATTTGTAAGAGGGTGCCAGGCCATGTGGTCAAGACAATGCTTTTGCCAAGAAGTGTGGAACCAGGTGATCCTTGGTATTCCTTCCAACCTGGTATTCCATGATTCTATGAAAATGAGGCTTTGTCCTTAGTTTTTCATAGCTGTGTCCCCATTTTTCAAAAGGAAAGCTGGTTACCTTGTTGCTGTTAGGAGGGCTGAGCCTTATGTCCCTCTCGTCCACTCTCATTTCACACATTTGACTGACTAATTTCCTATTCTGTTTTTTCATTCTTACCTTGTGATGTAGCTCCACCCACGCAGCAATGCCTTTTGTTCAAAATGACAAGTGTCACTTTGCAGCGGTTGTTGTGAAAGCCCATCTGAGCCTGAGGGCAGCCAAATAAATCTGTATGATTAAGCATTATACAAAGCACAGCCTAGAGAAAATCTTCCTGTTCTCAGACTTCCACTTTCCCCAGTACTCTTCCCTTCCCATGCAGATACTTGCACTCTTTTTATGTCTCCCATGGGGTGAAATTCTCCTGGGATGTGGAGGTTTGGCTTTATATTATTCCTGAGGTTGCCTGGCAGGGATGTGGAAATAAATTATTCCAGTGTGTGGTATAACCCCCAAGTCAGGATACACACATGAGAGACAGAAGGTCAAAGTTCACGTCTCTGAAAATGTATCACGATGTGAGCCATAGTCTTTGAAAGCTGAGGCAAGTCTTTATGGAAGCAGTGATTTAATGCCACAAAACAAAAAAAAGAGATGAGAACATGACTGAATCCTCATCAGCTGGTCTCCTTTCCTCTGCCTGGAGTTAAGCATGGAAAATCTAAGAAAGTGTAAAGTAACAGAATTTCCATGGTGTTTTCTGTGGCTTATTCTAGGTCATAGAATAATAATAATCATAGAATGGCTTTTGATGTGACTTCAAAGACCATGTAGTTCCAACCCCCCTGCCATGGGACATCTTCTGCTAGACAAAGTTTTTTAAAGTTTCATCCAGCCTGGCCTTGAACACTTCCAGGGATGGGGCATCCACAGCTTCTCTGGGCAACCTGTGCCAGTGCCTCACCACCCTCATCATAAAGTGTCTTCATTATGTCCAGTCTAAACCTGTGCCCCTCCCTAACCACAGGGCTTTCACCCAGGCTCCCAGCTGGGAGCTGAACCCAGTGTTCACCCTACACTTACCTGAGGCAGTTATTACCTGCTGTAGTTATCTTCACCTTCCCCTCCCTTTCCTCCCCTGTACCTGTGCATTTGCAGGATCCAGGCTTGTCCCACTGATTTCCAGTGGCCAGGCAGCCCAGGGAAGCTGAGCTCCCGTGGCTGGGCAGAGGCAGGGAGCAAGGCATGGAGAGGAGGGGTCATTTTAAAGAGCACCCGAGCACAGGCTCCGGTCTCTCTTGCTCACTGTGACAGCCAAGTGCCTCACTGAAAACCAGTGAGCTGGGACTTAAGTGGCCTCTGATCTTTCTCACTCTTTTTTCCCCACAATTCCTCTCTTTCTGTGTTCGCATTTTCCAAGGAAGAGGCATTTACACGGACAGCTCTGGGACAGTATCTTTCTGAGGAGGGTAAGAGGTTTTTAACTCCTCACTTTGATAGTTTTTAGAAGGTGGCATTTTAAAGCAGGGGGGAGGCTGGTTGGTATAATGCATTGTTTTGGGACCCCAAGTGTCCTTTGGCATGACTGGTACTTAAGCTAAAATAAAGTAGGTGAAAGTAAACAATCATAGAAAACCAAATCACTCACGGTTTTCAAAGTTCAGTAACTTGGTTTTATTATAGGATTGTTTGATTTGTTTCAGTTGGTTTGCATGTCCCTTCACTTACAGTGCTTGTACACTAAGCTAGCTTGTGAAATTTCTGCTGATGAAAAAGCGTTTCTCAGGAGAAAACTTTGGATACTGAGCATTTTTGAAAAGAGAGTTTAAAATGTTGTATTTAAATGAGCTCTGCAATGATGCAATGAGTCAATAAGCATTAAGTGCTACATGTATTAAAAATTTTAAGTCACAAGTCTCTAAAAGTACTTAGAACAACAATAAGGCTGCCAAAAGAATATGCCCTCACCAACTTTAAAATTGTGACTATTAATATGCAAAGCTATAACTATATGTATAACATACAAAGTTATCCAAAAGTTTTGTTTTGCTTCTTTTTCATGCCAACAAATATATGCGACACTTGCGACATCACAGGGTTTTTGCAACAAAAGTTGTGTTAAACAACCAAGTATACTAAAACTCCAGCTATACCTTCAACTGAACCTGTCTTAAAATGGCAAGCTGCTGGGAGGTTGCTATTCTGGGAGGTGACTCTGATAGGTCTCAACAGATGCAGCCCCTGGAATGCAGCCAGAGCGGGGGAGCCGGGCAGCAGCTGACCCCTGCGCTGGCACACTGGCATATCAGGGATCGCAGCTCACGTCAGCACAGGCTGACACTGACACTCTGGGCACACATGGCCCTCCCTTGCCTGCTCTGCACATGGCTGTCACCCAGCAGCAGCAGCAGCAGCAAAAAACTGCTGGTGCTCACAGGCAGCAACCATTCCTTTCTATAATTAAATTACCATTTTGTTACATGCTCTGTGATTAAGGAAGAAATGATGTGCTGAGATTTTAGATGGAAATATTACTGAAGTCTTTTGATTTAATTATCTACAATAAACCAGTCATTTGATTTATAATTAATTAGCATTTTTTCTTGTTTGAGTTTTTATGACTGCAAGGATCATAAAGAAAAGTAGCATGTGTAATTTGTTTTAAAATCAATGGATATACTGGAGATAAATGCTGTGTTTGAATCTATTTGAATCCACAGTTCTGTTTAAATTTTGTTATTGAAGATCAGTGCTTTCCTTCAAGTATATTTGTACATACATGTATTTGTTCAAAGTAACTCCTTTGTTACTAGGGGCTGTCTCACATCGCATCTGACAAAAAAGTGGCTCTTTATTTCATTGAGAGCTCGCCTAGAGCTGATATATATAATTTAAATGTGTGTTCTAACATACCTATGGGACTGATTCTTACCTTCCCATATGCAGAACTTGTTTAAAATAACACATCCTGATAGAGTTTGTGTGACATTTTTTCAAATAGAAGTTAGACACCTTCTCCCTAAATCTCCACAAAATCCTAAAAGTAGGATTATAGATTTCAAATTACTGATACTGAAAAGCGATCAAAGTATGCTATGAGCAGAAAGTATTTGCACATCTGACACAGGAAATAGAACACTATCAGTCTATAAAACCAAAAGTTACAAAAACCTGGAAGCAGTTTCGAGCAGGACCTAAATCTAAAATCAATATGACATCATATTAAAATCCTCTTTCTCTTTATGTCTCATCTGGCTTTTGTTTCTTTAAGAATTTTTTCCAGTCTCAATATTTCCTGCTCAAGTTCTGAACTCACCTGTAAGTCTATAGCAGCTCTGGAGTAAGGATGAACAAAGTTGGGGACCTGTATCTTTCCTATGCTTCAGGCTAATGAATTCAAGTCTAGAATCTGTCTGATTTAAATAAATATATACAAAATTCTACACCCTGGCAAACCCATTTAGAGAATTTAACTTTCTGAATGTGGTGATAATAGGTGAATGTTAATTTAAGATTTTGTTATTTAAAACAAAAAGGAATTACTTGTAGGTATATTCTTCACAGTTGGAGTATTGATTGTTATTAACAAGCAGCCATGCTGCACCCTAGAATTCAGGAAGACAGATAATCCTGTGTGTTTGGTTTTGTGGCATTATACGTATTGACAAAAGTTAGATTTGTTGCATAATCACATAGCTATTAAATTTCACAACTGTGCTGTTTAATTTTATTTTTAGCAAGTGCTTGGCTGTAATATTTCATTGCAGTCATGGCCCCTAAGAAGAAGAATGTGAAAAAGAACAAAGCAGATATCAGCGAAACAACTATCATTGTGGAAGATGGCCCCCTCAGTAAACTAAATGGCTTGAATGGACTCTTGGAAGGAGGAAATGGTTTCAGCTGCATCTCATCTGAGGTTTCCGACCCATCATACTGCCCAAACCTCTTGGAAGGTCTAAGCAAAATGAGACAAGAAAATTTCCTTTGTGACTTGACTATCAGTACCAAAACCAAATCATTCAGTGTTCATAAGGTAGTGATGGCTTCAAGCAGTGAATACTTTCACAACATCTTAAAGAAAGATCCATCCACTCAAAGAGTGGACCTCAATGATGTGTCCCCAGTGGGTCTAGCTACTGTTATCACCTATGCTTACACTGGAAAACTTACTCTCTCACTTTACACAATAGGTAGTATTATTTCCACGGCAATTTGTCTACAGATTCACACCCTTACAAAGATGTGCTGTGATTTTCTAGTCCAAGAAATCAGTGTTGAGAACTGTATGTACATTGCCAATATTGCAGAAACATATGGACTAAAAACAACCAAGGAAGCAGCGCACAAATTTATTAAAGACAACTTCATTGAATTTTCAGAAACTGATCAGTTCCTAAAACTTACTTTTGATCAGATTAATGAACTTCTTGCAGATGATGACTTACAGTTGCCTTCTGAAATTGTTGCATTCCAGATTGCAATAAAATGGCTGGAATTTGACCAAAAAAGAGTAAAGTTTGCTGCCAACCTCTTAAGTAACATCCGTTTTGGTACCATCTCAGCCCAAGACCTTGTCAATTATGTTCAAACTGTGCCAAGAATGATGCAAGATGCAGACTGCCATAAGCTCCTAGTGGATGCCATGAACTATCACTTGCTTCCCTATCACCAGAATACACTTCAGTCCAGAAGAACAAGGATCCGTGGAGGTTTCAGAGTCTTAGTTACTGTTGGGGGACGCCCTGCTTTAACAGAAAAGTCTCTTAGCAGAGACATCTTATACAGAGATCCTGAAAACGGATGGAAGAAGCTAAGTGAAATGCCTGCTAAAAGTTTTAATCAGTGTGTCACAGTGATGGATGGATTTCTCTATGTGGCTGGTGGGGAAGACCAGAATGATGCCAGGAACCAAGCCAAGCATGCAGTCAGCAATTTCTGCAGGTAACTGCTATTGCTTTAAAAGGGATGTAGGTATCTATTCCACAGAAGGCAGGTAGATAGTCTAAGCTGGCTTGTGTCATGCAACATGAACCACTTGGATGAAGAGAAAGGGGACAGTGTAGGGGAGCTATAGATACTATTCTATATTAAACTTTGAATGAACAGAAATATACTACTGAAGTTACGCAAAAAATTTCATCATGGTTACACATGCACACTGAGAAGTGAGGAAAAACTGAGAAAACTTATTCCAAGTGAAGGAAATAGATAGGAACATAAATAGGAAGTAATGGGATGTTCTAAGGAGACTTCTCAAATTTTTGAAAGCTTTTGATGCCTCACAAAAAGTTTGGAAAAACACCTTTTAGATATTATAGCCTTCACTTTCTACTCACCATTCACCATATTTTCAACAGCTTTTGTATTGAATTTCATATCCTCATTTTTTTTAGTTATTATTATCATTATCAAGAGTTTAAAAACAATGGTACCATTGCTTGAAGGCTGTCTTTTACAGTGTACCCCAAAAAATAACCCTGCTTCTAAAATTTTGCAGTTCCTATCTATAGTCATCCGAGACTGCACTGGTGATAGCAAGGTCAGAAGAGTGCATACACTAACATGCAATGTCACATGGGCCTAGTAGTAGTTTTTAAATAGTTCAGCCTAAAAGCTGGCAGTGCACGGTAGTTTGAAGCAAAGGCTGGCGGTGGGAAAACTTTTATCTGCCTTTTATCTACTACCAGACTGTGGACACGCAATGGCATTACACAGCCACAGCCCTACCAGTGCTTCCTTTTCTGCTCCCAGAAAGAACAATCCACTTCTCCTGAGGACATCAACCAGTACACCAAGTTAATGAATGAGGAACATTCTCTAAATCGATTTTATTGTGTAATCTACTTTGTCAGAAAAATATCTGCTCTCTTGACCTTCTGCCCTTAAGCTAAGCCTCCCATTGTCACAAGGAGTTGTGTCCTCAGTGCAGACCTTGGTTGCAGGGAGGAAGTGGGGGAATCCTCATTGTGCCGTTAACCTTGAGCAAGTCAAGTCACATCAATATGTCTGTGGACTTGCAGATGACGATGCTGAATGGCAATTAGTATTTACTTTCCCATAGTCTTTTTCTCATGTGGTTCTCTGGTCCCTTTAGCATGCAACAGAAGTGTGTGGATCCACTAATGTACCTCACAGCAGCATCTTCAGGAGTCATAATTTGCCATTTCCTATTTCAAAGTTGCTCATTTAAATGTCAAAGACAAAGAATGTTATTTCCGATAGGAATGGTGTTAGAAAGCACAGATGCTCTTTCCACATAAAACTTACTCCATGGGAGTGGCAAGGAAAGCATGCTCACCGTTTAGAAAGCACTAAGAGGATGCAAGTATAAATCACAACCTAAAGTTTTTAAAAACTTTCTCAGTAAGTTTAGACATCTTTGCTGTGGGCGTAAATTGCAAAAGAACTTCTAAAATTTCTGTTGTATCTTGAACTTATCTCTTTCTAGTATTCTAATGAGATTATTGTACAAAATCAAATTACAGAAGAATCATATTTACTTCTTTAAAATAATACCAAGTTTGAATGATACAAAAATATTTTTTCTCCAATCAAAAGCTAAATTTATATTAAAATTTAATCAGGAATACCAGTTTCATTATGCTGACTTTTAAAAGGCTAACTAACTAACTAAAATTCTAGTAACTTTGCTCTTGCAGCAGTGGCATGGGAGTCCTGTATAATTTAGCAGAGCAGTAAGTAACACTGTTACCTTCTTTTTTGAATCCTTTCAGATATGACCCTCGTTTCAACAGCTGGATTCACCTGGCGAACATGAATCAGCGGCGCACCCACTTCAGCCTGAACGTGTTCAACGGCCTCCTCTTCGCAGTGGGAGGCCGCAACTCCGAGGGCTGCCTCTCCTCTGTCGAGTGCTACGTGCCTGCCACGAATCAGTGGCAGATGAAGGCCCCGCTGGAGGTGCCGCGGTGCTGCCATGCCAGCGCGGTGGTGGATGGCCAGATCCTGGTCACGGGAGGTTACATCAATAACGCTTACTCTCGCTCGGTGTGCATGTACGACCCCAGCAAAGACAGCTGGCAGGATAAGGCCAGCCTCAGCACCCCAAGGGGCTGGCACTGTGCAGTGTCCCTGCTGGAGAGGGTCTACGTCATGGGCGGGTCTCAGCTGGGGGGGCGAGCGGAGAGGGTCGATGTTCTCCCTGTGGAGCGTTACAGCCCCTACACGGGGCAGTGGAATTACGTGGCGCCGCTTCAAACCGGAGTTAGCACGGCTGGCGCCTCCACCCTCAACGGGAAAATTTACTTAGTGGGTGGCTGGAATGAAATAGAGAAAAAGTACAAGAAATGCATTCAGTGCTATAACCCAGATCTCAATGAATGGACAGAGGAAGATGAGCTGCCTGAGGCCACTGTGGGCGTATCTTGTTGTACTATATCCATGCCCAACACCAAAACGAGGGAGTCCAGGGCCAGCTCAGTATCTTCTGTCCCAGTCAGTATCTAAAGACAGGTCTAACCAGCAGTAAGTAAAAATGTTTACCAGCACGGCAATATAATTAACCCTTTAAGTAGAATTTTTGTGCTTATATAGAGGAAAAAAAAAATCATTGGCTTTGCAAATGTGCTTTATAACAGTGCAAACTGGCCAGTTTTCATGAACTTTAGTACAGGTGGCATGAAACAGCGCATTAGGGATAAGATCCATTTTCTTAGCAGGAAAAGAGAGTTAACCCATAACCAGAGAATTTCCTTCTCTTCCTGACTTTGCCACTGACTTACTATACTATCTGTGGCAAATAATTTAATTTCTTTAGGCCTTGGTTTCCTTACCTGTAAAATTGAGATAAAGTTGCTTCAGAAGACTGTTACGAGGCTTTTTAATACTAAGTTTTAAACACTTTCAGAACCCAAAATGAAAGTCAAATATGACAAGTAATAAATCTCAATGTAGATCAGAAATGTGCCATGCCATCATAACATTGATCAGTTTTGTTCTTTTCTAAGCATTTTCTATTTTCACAAATAAAACGGGGAAAAAAGGCAAACCAAAAATACCACACATAGCATGTGCATACTTTCCTTTTGGTGCAGTGGTGTTCACAAAAACTTCTCAAAGCATTTTCTCCTTCAGAAGGTAGAAAGAGTTCCTCATCTTCTCGCATGAAACCCTTTAATTCCTGTATCAGATGCTGTGACAGAGCTTTCAAGATCTGAATCCACAAAATACTTTAGCTCCCATAAGCACTATGGGCCAGCCCCAAGGGGGTACTTCAGGTGCCAGATGGCTCTCCTGACCTCTGTTTACACCAGGGAACATCACCTCATCCTCCTCCTCATGCCAGGGAGACACCCCTCTCATTCCAGGCGGAAAAACCTGGAAGCTGCGTTCATGCCAGGAGACACCAAGGGCTAATGACATCTGAACATGGGGAAGATGCACAGAGCAAACTCCCTTACATTACTGCAGCAAATAACCAGTGGAATGAGGAACAAAGATGAAATAAAGACTTCAGGATCTGCCCTTTAGAATTTGTGTGGAAAACAGGAAATCATGGGGAAACTCCCTTAGTAGAAATAAAGAGATACCTTAACACCTTTCTTGCTAGGTGTAGGCACAACAACACCCGAAGTAACCTTCTCCTGGGCACACTGTTATGCATCTCCTTCTGAAGCCTTCAGTACAGCCCTTTTTGTGGAGACTTCATTCATATTATTCTAAAGGCTAGACTAATGCTCTTTGTGTTGAAGTTTTCCCAGGAGTCTTCACTCAACTTAGTTTGCCTCCAAGAACTTTTCTTCCTGATTTCAGCATGAGGTGAGGGAATTAAGCATGAAATCTAATCCTATTCCCATAGCCAAAAGGATATGCAGCCCATCATGTCCCATGAAGATTTGATACCAAAGGACTGCTGTCAGCACAAAATGTCTACATCAGCATTCAATGTCTACATCCTTCTTTTGGGGAGGAAAGAGGGAATACAAGGAATTAAAATGATTCATTATAACCAGAAGGGCACTCACTTTAACCTATTCATGGAGGCTTCACATTCAGTTTCTTCAGATTATCATTGACACCTCCAGGCTTCAGTGCCAATGAGAAGCCATGCTCTTAGCAACGCTTATGAGGCAGACAAATTTTTATCTCATTTGCAAAAAGGGAACACTATCAAATTGTCTGTCAGTGCAGATGTTGTTGAGACAAGCATTTTCAGGACCCACGCTCTTTGTAGCTTTGTTAAAGCTGCATATTGAGGATCAGCATGAGCGTGACATGGTATTAGAGATTAAGTGATTCACTCTGTCAGTTGGGATTAAATTCCATGGTACTCAGTCCTGTTTTCCAGTTCTAACTTAGACTTCATCTTTGCATCCTGACTACACAATTTTAAATTTCAGATTGTATTTTTGAGTGCTGCATGTTACTAGAATATACTGCCACCAATGACTTGTGGTCAGAGTAGCATTGTCATATAATTTTGATTCATTTAATTGGCATATAGTTGTTCTCTACTCTGCATAATTCAAATAATAACAAATGTGGAACAGTGTAACAGATTAATATTACTTTAAGAATGAAAATTCCGTTCTTGCCCATTCCAGTCACCAAAAGCTTTTCCTGAAGGAGAGAAAAAATTTCTCTTTTCCCAAGTCATGACCACGTGTTCCACATGAATGCATTTAGGAAGCTCTTTAGAAATAATCATCTACTCCAATATTTTTTTGTAATTTTTTAATCCATCCAGTCCAATCTATCCATTGAAGACACCTGTACAAATTCAATTATAACTGTATTCATGGTGTAGTTACTTAGTTTTTATAACGTGTCCATGAAGTTGTATTTATAAATTGAAAAAGCAACTATTATGGCCTCAAACAGACATTGGATGGAATTGTCATATGCAAGTGTCTTTTTTTCCCTTTAGGAATTCAGTTCCAAAATGCCATGAATAGTCAGAGATTGCTGCATGCTTTCCTGTTTATGAACCAGCACTTCAACAACCATCTTGGTTTGGAGTAGTAAATTATTTATGAATGATGGGCTAAGTGCAATGAAACTTCTCTCTTACTACTTAAAGGGTTAAAAACTTTGGGGGCCAAATCCTTTTCATCTTACTCACAAAAAAGGTTCCATTGACTTAGTGGGATTGCTGAATAAGATGTACAGGATTTTGAACTCTTGGCCAAATTCTGGCAGAACAGTGGATGAAAGTGTTATACCCAGAAGGAAGAGTGCTCCTCTGCCTCCAGTGCCCTTGGCCATGACAAATCCATGAAGACATGTCCTAGGACATGGCCAAATACCACTGGCCATGTGTTCCTTCTGTAGCACAAGTTAGGTACATACTTCAGGCCAAAAATCTTAGGTAGATTAACAAACGGTATTGTTACCAATATAACACTACAGGTTGGCTTTACATTATTTTCTCTAAACATCTGTTTAGGCTTCAACTGCACATTGAGCCAGGATTTGGCCCTTAATATGTGACACTATTAGCTGGACTTAATATTATGTTGAATCATGCTATGTACTGAGCTATTTGTGACATTTTATGTATGACCTTCTTTTGTTAGAACTGTGAAAATTACTTGTATGTTCTGTTTTATGGGATGGTGTTCTTTCATTGTCTGGTACCATATATTCAATCTCTACATGTTTAATAATGATATCTCAGTTGAACTTGAAAAACTGTGTATACCAAAAAGAAGTTTTAAAGTACAAGGAAGTACTGTATACAGTAATAGTAAGTAGAGCAGAGGATTTCCAACTGTATGAAATGCAGACTGTTAAAGCACTACAGGGATCTTCTTTAATGCCATATTAGTAGTAAGAAAAAAACCAACCAAACAAAACAAATTAATATAAGCTGTTATCCTCAAAATTCTGTATAAAACACCCATGCATTTTATCCTTGACACCTGTGCTTCAAATTCAGACCTGAAAAAGAACCTTTCTTCAGTCTGTGAGAGAAGCAGTTTGCAAGGGTTTGTTTTCTTTTTTATTCCTGACTGTTTAGTTGTATGGGAGAGTGTGTTAGAGATTGTGAGGGAGGAACTTACTGTTGGAAAGTTGTGCTGAAAGGAAAATGTTGTGTTTAGTTCTTAATCTTAAGATGAGATCACAATCATTTAATCTCTTCTTGAAGTTAACCTGCAAAATCATCTGTGGATCAATCAAGAGTCCAGTAAACTTGAATCCTTTAAAGAGGGAAGCAGGCAAAATTAGCCTCAACCAAATTCAATGAGGTATTGAAAAGGGCTTTGTGTTGAGATTTTTAAATGGCAGTTCTTGCAGAAAAAAAGGATGCAATGAATGAAGTGACTGAGTAAGCATTTATATTATCCTGAAACCTAGATTAGTTTATCTCACCGTTCTAACTCTTACCAAATCATACTGGGTTTAGGAGCAGTTTTTCCTTAGCAGCAGCTGGGCTTGGTAGTGCTAGTTGCAAGCCCAGCAGTCACACAAATAGTTGTATGAGCATGCACACCTTCTTGCATTCAGTGGGACTTCTGCTATAGAAGTTACTCTCAAGGATTTATATTTAGAGAAATAAAACATAAGAACTAAATCCATGAGCAGGCAAACATCAATGTCTAATTATAGCCAACATGAGGGTGTTAGACTGATCCTCAACATCACCATTCACTTACCATACCAGCACATGGCATTTTTTGAGACTCAATTACCCTGAAAGGATAATATTTCCTTGGAATGGCTGCTCAATGAAATCCTATGTATACTCCAAAGGTTTTTTTTGTGCAACACACAGGATGGGAGGTGCTCTAGTCCATGGAATGGCCAAAATGGTGTCATTTAGAACCATCAACAAACTAAGATTTTGTTCCCAGTCCTCAAGGATGTTTGAGAAAAATGTGCTGGAAAGAAGCACCTACTTCAACACATACCTTTCTATAAGCAGCTTTGCTTATGTTCCATTACTGAGATTTTCATCATCTTTCTGATGAAAAGCAAAGATCAATTTTCAATTGTCTGTAACTTCAGTTCTCGGTTGAACTGAATTTTCAGTTCATTTTAACTGATAGCCAAGCTGGGAGATTTTTTTCAAAGTCTGAATTCACCTGCTCAGAGAATGCAATTGGAGCCAGTAGTCCTACTATAGGTTCTTGACCTTTTTACAATGAATCTTCTCTTTAGTCAAAAATTTGCTTTGTATAAGTACTCATTGTAATGAGTATAAGCACATTGTAATGCACAGAATTATATTTTGACTTCTCCTTGAAAGAGGAAGACCTCTTTGTCTCTTTTAGTTTCTCTTTTCTTATCCATAACTGAGTGACTGTCAGAGCACCAAAGAAGATGCATAGATGTGAGCAGTACATAAAAGCTCAACTGTGAATCTATAAAAATCTCATTGCTGGTGATCACAATAAAGAAAAGGACACATTCTGAAATACCTGCTGGATAAAAAAAAGGTGAAACATCACAGAATCACAGAATATTCTGAGTTGGAAGGAACCCATAAGGATCACAGAGTCCAACTTTTAAGTGAATGGCCTGTCTGGTTATCAAACCCACAACCTTGTTAAGAAATGAGTAGCTGGGGCTCATTTGCAAGTGTGACCCTGCACAGAGCTCTGTTCCCAGAAGTTCCCTAAAGAATAAAGGAAAATACATGCAATTTTATACAGCTGGTATGAGAGATTTGGTTAATACCAGATAAGTTTTACTATGCAAAAGACATACTTGTCCCAATGAAAATTTTCAATAACAATATAGGCAATTAATAAACTTATGAACTTAGGAGGAATAGGCAATTTCTGTTGGTAAGAATGGTAACACACAATTTTAGATACACTGTGAAAGGAAGATGTTGTTACTCTAATTGCAGTCTTATCGGTTCCTTTATTGACAAGAAAAGTTAAAAATATAACTTATTTGTATAAAGCATTTTCCTGGCTTACAGGTGTTAGATTGCTTATACAGAAGGGTTTTCTAAGTGTACACCTTGAAGATGGACTGTGATAACACAAGGGAACATAATACAACAGAAAAAATCTGTAAGTGTAATGTGAGAATGTTACTACTTAAAAACTAAAATTTGTAGTGCAAGTTGTCATTAAGAGGAAAACAGCATGTTGGTATTTTCCATTGTGTGCTTTAAATAAAACTGTTGACACGTGGCACAAACAAATTATTGTAAAATCAGTTGGAAACTGCGAGACTGCCTTTCTGACAAACGCCTGGTTGCAGTTGAAATATGCTTTGTTTTCTGAGCCCTGGGCTGATCCTTGCTTTCATATCAGCCAACTGGAATGTTTGTTACACCCAGGCTATCAAACCACCTTCACAATAAGCTGCACAATATGACACTGGAGCCACTTTTATTTTTTCCATTTTATAACAAAGACAACTTGCTTTTTTACAATTAGCTTCACAGTCTTTTGTTGTAATCAAAATGCCTAACAAGAAGTGATGATAAATCAGATGTCTGACTAGCAACTGAATATGTTTTCATTTGGATTGTATGGCTAACAGTACCAAAAATAAAAACATCTAAACTTCAAGGAAAAAAAATTAGTCCAAATTCTGAAGAGCAATTAAGTTGTGCCACAGATGAGAGAGTTTGAGATGTCAAAAATTGTTCCCTGTGTTGTGACACCAAGGACTTGGTTCAAAGTGTGATTCTATAGATCACAACCTGAAGGGTTACCTGGCCTGTGCTGTGCAGAGGTCATGACTGTGGGTTCCTAAGATTCCATAATACACAAGGACACAGAGGCTTTATCCTCTAAAATTTTCTACTTCATTACAGATACCACAAAGATCACTGCTAGCAAGTATACCAATAGTTATTACAGCCTATATGAAGATTAATAAAGTGAATACGAATGAATATGAATGAATATGAATGTCAAGCTATTACAATTATTATCAGCAATCAATACTATCAGTCAATAGTATGGTGTCAATCAATACTAGCATCAAGCAGTATGGTAGTACACCCAATGACAGCAACAGCCAAGTAGGTGTGTACTACTACAATTACTGGAGCTTGCCACTGAAACAAACTGGTCAACAATAATGTAACAGCAAATGTGCTTAATATATATAATATTTACAGTCAGCAAATTAGCCAGACTTAAGAAGAAGCCAAACCAGCCCAAAAGGGAGGAACAAACTGATCCTAGAGGGGACACCCAACCATCCCCAAAAGAAGGGAAGAAAGACCCAAGCAGTAAGACAACAGACAGAGTTTCCCTTCAAAACAGAACCCTGACACAGCGTGTGGAGTCAGCCAGCATTCCCACTGAATCCAAGAGAATGGACAGTTCATGTGGGATTCAGCTGGGAAGTTCTCAGAGGGAGACAACTTTAGTCTGTTTTATAACAGAGAAACATTAAGTGTCTCTTAAGTGTGTGGAGCAGATTCTGCTTTGAGAATCTAATAAATTATGTTAATTACTATTTTTCACCTCTAACAGGCAATAGATGATTCTGTTTTCTGATTTTTTACAGCAATTTTACATCTCTACATTGTTTTCCATTTTCTCAGGCAGTAAATTGTCATTACAGTCTCTTGGGTTTGCACTTATTCCTGGTACCTTGGGATGTTTCTGGTTTCTAGGCCCTTGGCTGCACTTTTCAAGGATGCTGGCAGTTCCCAGGCCTAGTCCTCAGCCTCACAATCCCTTTCTCTCTCATGATTTTCAACCAACAAATTTTTCTGTACAGCAATTTTCCTCTTCTAACCAGGTTGCTCACAGCTGGGAGAGCCAAGGCAGGTACGTGAGCCTGCTGGCTCTGAACCAGGACCCATGCACATCTGGAGCAGCAGCTGGGCTCCTTAGAGCACCTGAAAAGCCACTGCTTGCCTGTGGGTGTGCTTACCTGCACATCAAGTCTGGAAGTCAGGACTCAGTTGTCTAAATGTCCCTTGTTCAGACGCCCCAGGTGCTGCAGAGCATTTCAAATGGCACTGGGTGTCCAGCTATGGCCACTAAGTCAAGCCTGGAGAAGGGGACTGATTTGCCCCTCTGCTCTCCATGCTGCAGTCCAGAGTGAATGGCTGACCTGTGTGTATGCTGATATGTCCACTAGTCCTGGCTGCCTTGGGTAGTGATGAGGATTTGAGGAAACAAAAGGGATGATTTTGCTTCAGAATTCAAGGATGGTTTTGAAGAGTCAAGCCATGAGTCTGTATTGTAAAACCTGCTAGAATTAGACTACAATTGGACTATGATATAAAAGCAAAAATATTTTAAGCAACTCTTGACAAATACATTATTAGCCAGCATTGCTAAAGTAAACATGGATTAAAGTAGAAACTATCTGGATCCTTTATTTCTTCTATTTGTCTTGTTACTTAAGGGCTTGAGAAAACTTATTTTTCTGTATTGCAGTTATATTTTAGAGTTTATTATGTCCTCTTTTCCCTTCAAAAACAGTTAAATAATATGAGAGAAATATTTACTTAGCAAAAGCTGGTTTTCTGTAAATTATCCATAATTTAGCACTAGGTCTTGCATGGATTTGTGGTGTCCATTATAGCAACTTAAACCCAGTATGTAGAGGCTTATAAATTGGTATGCTGCTTGTTTTCATGGAATGCTTATAAGATAAATGTTACTCAATCCTATGGCACCATATTCTTTTTTCATTTGAAGGACACCATGTATTTTATAAGTAAAATTCCTAAGTAGCACAAGGAATTCCACCTGAATATGAGGAAGAACTTAACTGTGCAGGTGACTGTGCACTGGAACAGGTTGCCCAGAGAAGCTGTAGAGTATCCCTCACTCAAGAATCATCTGGACACAATCCTATGCCAGCTACTCTAGGATGACCCTGCTTAGGCAGGAGGCTAGACCAGATGACCCTCTGTGGTCCCTTTCAACCTGACCCATCCCATGACTCTCTGATTCTGTAGTGATGTGAGAATAGCTGAGTAGGGTCAGAATTCTGCTGAATTTAATTAGAAACAGCCAAATAGAACAGACTGCTTTTGTTTTGTGTAATTTGTGTATGAGATTATCCTGAGCCAAACAGTAAATTTATTGAAGTTACTTCTCTAAAGGAAGATAAAAGATTCAGATTAAAGGTCTTTCAGTCTTCAATTTGTGTTCTTTTCAGTGAAAGCAGCCACAGAACAAATCATGACTTCTCATTCTGTGTTGGGTAA
>VZRH01005202.1:927086-945283 GCA_013397555.1 Urocynchramus pylzowi
GAGCCGGGACAGCCGGGGCCGGGCGCTGCGGCGGGGCCCGGGCAGGAGCTGCCGTGCTGCGGCCGCGGGGACAGGGCTGTGTGTCCCACCGGGACGCTGACCGCAGTACCGGGGGACAGGCGAGGGAAAGCCAGCAAGTGCTTAGTTCAGCCAGCAGTGCTGGCGGCTCCGGGGAAGCGGGAGAAAGACGGGAAGAGCATTTAAGTCAAGAGTTATTGCATTATGTAAAAATGTGTATTTCAGCAGTGGTCTGCCTACTGTCCCTTCTCTCATGTCCATCTATTGTCCGTAAATATCCTGGGAGTAAAGATTCGTGACGATCCTAGACGATCCTAGATGATACCTGGGCGATCCTAGCAGGCTGGTGCCATGATCCTAAAAAAGCAGAGTGCAATTCAACAAGGATGAGGTGAAGTTCCCATTTGCTAAAATCTAAGTGCACAACCGTGCATGAGGTTTGACAACATTAGCATCAGGGAAATGTTAATTGGATCCAGAATGAATTTCTGGTCACTGCAAGAGAGAACCATCCCTTCTTTCACAGGGAAAAGGACATAGTCTTGACTGGGGAGAACATAGATCTTTTGTGGTTTTGGCTCACACCAGGGACTTGGTTTGCATGTTGCAGATACATGATCTCACCATCAACCTATCTGAAAGTCTTGCTGTCTCCTCTGTCAGAGCTGTTCCAGTTTGAATACATAACTTAATATTTACCACCCTTGCAGGGTAGGGAATACATTTCTTTTCAGCTTCCCAAGCCAGTCTGCTAAAAGTTGGACAAGTTTTTGCGAGAACATATTTTGCTTTCATCCCAGTGCAGTATGAACACATTTTTTAAATTACTGACATTTATCAGATGGGAAAAACAGTTATTTCCTATGTTGCTGGGAGAATGGTGCAGCCAACAGATTCCTGGCCCAGCTGCTGCTCTAAAGCTGTTATGCTGGTCACTGCATACACTTGAGAGTTCAGCCAGTGAATTACGGTTTGCTATAATAAGAATATTTTGCTTTCCATTAGATTGCACTTGGTGAAACAACAGCAAATGCACTGAAGCTGCCAAAATGGCTCTCAGTGACATTTCAGGGTCCCTTTGTTTCATTGCTGGTGTCAAACAAGTTCTGGCAAAAGGACACTTTGGCCACATTGTCAGAAGTAACAGATCAGCTCTTGTGAAGGAGGAACAGATGTGGCAGGTCAGGTGAACTGCACAGCACTTAGACTGCAAAGGAATCTTAACAAAGCTGAAAAAATGAAAGCAAAGATCATAAATCATGTATTAAAACTCAATGCAGAGGTCTCTTAAGGTGTTATGTGAGTAATAACACTCTAAGATATTAGCAGCTGCTTGAATGCTTCTTACAAAATTCTTTGAAACAAAAGATACACCTGTCTCCTGGATGTAAATTGTTGCAGGGAATCACAGCAAAGAGACTGGTTCATGCAGCAGAAGCAGAGCAGGAGGATATGTCAGTTTGGGTCACTACCCAGAAGTGGGATCTGTTCATATGAGAAGTAAGTGTTCAAAGAATTCCCATAGGATCATATCTCTTTGGAAGGGCAGACCACTTAAAAAGGCCAGATCAGTCATGCAAGTCGTGAAGCTGAGGAGTTGCAGGTATTAGCTGCTGTGTAAGCTAAATGCTTTCATATCTGCCACTGGTCCCTTGAAACACTGAGGACAACCCAAGGTCAGGAAGCATAAATTTAGACATCTATATATGCACTAGATATTAAACCTTCAGTTACAGGCAGTACAGTCAAAGGTACACTGTCAGCCAGTGCAGGCACATAAAGTGATTTATGCAGTCACCCACAAGCCCTACAGTAGGATAACCCAAGTTGCTCCTTAGGCTTTACTGACTGTATTGGCTCGAGACAAGATTCACACATAAATGTCCAACAGTGCCTGTGTGCTGGGTGGGTGTCCTGTCTGGCATCCAGCCATCCCAAAAGGACATGGGTTTCCCTTATATTTTAAGTGCCAGACACATCTCAGACTTCTTAAATTCATCCAAAGGCACTAACATTTAGGCAAATTAATCAAACCACTGGTTTCCACTGATGCATTGATCTCCACAGTCAAAATATAGACAGCAAGCATGTTTATATCTTTACCTACATATAAGCATGTTAATTTAAGAGCCTCCATCTTGATATTACCTGTTTTTCTTTGACCTTGAAAATTTTGTTGGCTAGAAGTTTCATTTTGAGGCTGTTGTGTCTTTTAATTTCAGAAGCTCTCATGCTTTGTTTCACTAACCTGAAGTATGTCCATCAACAGTTCACATTCTCAAGCCTTAACAGGCTGGTGCAGAACAAATACATGTGCACACAGGTAGCTCAGTATTTAGAGGCTGCATTCAAATTTTCCTAACTTTGGCTTACTTGTGTTTTGCCAGAAAATCCCTGGAAGGAAGCCCTGTGGCCCTCCTTCAGCATACGGGGACAAAAATTGTACTTATGGGGAGTTATGGGTGACATGGGAATTAATGTGTTCAAGAATATCAGAAAAAAACAGTAAAATGAGTTCAAAGGAATGGTCAGTATTAATAACCAAGGACATGTACAGAAGCAGTCAGACTGGAAAATGCTGAGGGATGAGTTGTTCATTTATATCATGACCAGAAGCCTCTGCTTCCTCTGCAAGAGGATGGCAACAAGGATGTTACCTGGGCCATGCTTCCTTCCACTGTGCCATGAGGAAGATGAGGATACCTAAAGAGAGGTATCATGGACAACAGAGAGCAACCTTGCCAAAGTTCTATGGAGAACAAGCTTTTGAGGTTGAGATGAGGATCTGGCATTCACTGATCATCATGAAGCATTGGATTCTGGACCAAAGATTCTGGTCAAGATCAGCTTGGGAGTGATTGTTCCAGTTAATTTGTTTTAAACTTTTTCTCCCAGCCTGCATTCTTTTGTTTTTGCTGGAATGAAAAAAACAAAACCTGCCTGACATTCAAACTGCTCTGCTGATGACTCACTGACCCACTCCACGGCTTTAAGCTAGCAACTAGCTCACTTGCTGTCTCATTTGTGCCTTCTGAAAAACAGGGTAATGAGTTTTTGCTGATAATGAAAAAGTGAACATGAATTGAATTGTTCCCAGAAAGTAAATTACTAAATAAATATGCATTAACAAGTGATCATAAGACAAGAATATGCTTGTGGGAGCAACTGTATTTTCACTGAGGCCAGTCTTGAATAACACCCTGCCTTACAAAAGGCTGAAAGTCACTGTGACAAAGCACAAATTGCTACCAAGGTTATTAAGGTGACTCTTTTCATTCAACAGTATCACAGGGATCAGTTAATGATGTGGCACATTCTTCAGTTTTGTTTCCTCCTTTTGTTGTTGTCCGTGGCTGCCCCTTCTGCAGGTACAGCTCGATCCTGCTTCTCAGTCTCTTTCCACAAACAACTGAGTGCCCAGCTTAACCAGACAACTTTGCAGTCTCATCGTGTTTTAGAGACATTGTCATAACAACTTCCAGACCCTTCAGCTTAGAAGGAACACCACTAACATTCACACATTCAGGACAGAACTAGTACAATAATATATTCACATTTATTTACTTGTATTACCATAAATTTTATAGATATAGGCAGGTGTGTTGACTTTTATTGTGCTCAACAAAGAAAAGTCTGAACAGAAGCACCTTCACTGGGAGCCATGAGGTAGAAAGTGACAGGAAACAGAAACAATTAATCTGAGGCAGCAGTTTCAGGATAGGAACCACTCAACCATCATCAAGAGTTTAGCAGGCCTGAGGACTTTCAGAGAAAATAATTAGGTGGCTATGAGGTGTTTACAGTGACTTTTTCAGAGAAGAGAGTGTGCTTCCTGGAAAAAGCATCAAAAGCACATGTTTGAAAATCATCAGTTTGGAAATGGAAAATTACTAAATTGCATCATAAACTGATCAGAGGTTGGGCTTGACCTCTAAATACTGAAAGGGTTATTTTAGAAGTTGTTTTATCTGAGCAGTCACAGCACACAGAGTTGTGGTGAATTCCTGGGAATAATAATTTAATTCCACAAACAGTAAACCTGGTGAAGCCTGGTTTGTTATGAACTCATGTTTTACTTTTTTACCCACCCAACACAATAACCTCTCCTAAAGCTCTTTATGACTTCCTCCTCACCTCAGCTGTACTTCTTCAGCATGTTTCTTCTCATGACCTCTAAATACCATCTAGTTGAAGGGCTCCTGACAAGGGGCATGTTCTGTCTCGCAGCCTGATACCCACGGTGAGTGGCACAACCACCGGTGAGCACACACTTCAGCTTTGCCTCATTAAATTTCCTTTCTTATATAGAGACAGTCTTCAGAAAATCCCACTATTCTTCATCTCAGATGGTCATCCTAACAAAGCAGAAAAGAGAGAAAGGCACTCTTAGTCCATGATTCATCCTATCCCAAAATAGATATCTAAATCAGGTCATTTGAATCATGGTTAAACATGCCAGCTGGTCTCCACTAACTGTAAGGGCAACCAAAGGGATTATCTCAGATGAAGACATTGGTACTACAGAAGTCTAAACTTAGGTGAAATGAATCCTACTGTAATTCTTCTGAGCTCTGTGTCACTTCATATTGTTAAAGAGTGGTGGTTGGTTTCAAAGCTTTTAGAGTGGGACAGATGGATGGACACTGTGATTGCTGAGTCTTCCTTCATCTGAATGCTAGGCTGAAAAATAAAAAAATCTTCCCAATGGGAAGAGTGAGAAAATGAAAATATATTTGTGCATATTTTCACAGAGGAAGATGCTACATTTTCTACCACTTTTTTGAGGTCTTTCCATCTGCTCAACAGCCCCTGTACATATGTGAATTGTCAGAGCAAGGCACCTCAATGCTGGTGTCACCACCATTTTCCCACCAGATAAAATCGATGCACGTTCACATCAAGTACCAAGTTGCCCTCTTCCACAAAGGTGAAATTAGTTCACTTACCTTTTTGGTTTTTGTAAGCTTTTCCAAGAATTAATGTATATTTTTCTAGTTAGAGATAAAGAAAGAAGGTGATGAAAGAAAGAAGATGAAAGAGATATATTGGTTCCAACAAGATCAGAATATTTAGTTGTCCTGTATTGCAAAACAGAAAAAACAATTTACTAGTAAAGGACCTTGAAACTTTTTCTTGCAATGCCCTCTTTTTAGGACAGCCCAGGTTTCCACATGCCTCTTTCTCCAACTCTGGAGCTAGCCTGCAAAATCCCTGCTATGGGCTAGAGTGTAGATGCAGAGGTGCTCCACAACTCTGACTTGGTTTCTCAACACACAAAATCAATTTTATGCAACTTCGTTGTGAAAAGCCATCCTGAACACACAGTTGTACAATAAATGTTCATGACTTACCTTGTGAGTGAAATTCTAGGACAGCTGGGCTTGGGACACCTCCCAGCATGTCCTACACACCATTTTGCATTTATACTAGGCTGCCACATGCCCATCTCTGCAATTTTTGTGGCTGCCTGGGAAATGCTGTCTGAGGGCTCCTGCTCATGCTGCTCCAGCACTTCCATACTGCTTGTGGCATGCTGTGGCATGGGGCTTGGTGCTCATGTGTGCACCATCCCAGCACAGGCAAGCAAGGATCAGAAAAATTTCACAAATGCTCACAGAGCTCTGCTGGATGTTGTTGTCACTGTCCCCAGGTTAACAGCCACCCCCAGGCTCAGCCATCCCATGTAACCTCACCCTGTGAGGAAGCACAAGTTCCCAGAGACCACCCTGCATCCTCCTCCCTGGTCCCCTGAGAGACAGCTCTCTCCCTTCCCTGGAGCTCTGCTTCCTGTGGGCACGTGGAAAACCACATGACAACCCCAGCCAGATTATAGCTGTGGTTTTCTTCCCATTGGCTGAGACTTCAACTGGATTAACTCCTTTGTTGTTCAGACCAAGCTTGTGCAAACTCAAGGGAGAGGGTAGGAGTGATCAGGAGGGAGCCAACACTATATTTTTTAGTATCAATTCTGGCAAATGTTAGCTTAAAAATACAATTCCTATTCCTGAACCAACTTCTCACCCCTAGCAGAGCAATCCTTTTCAGCCTTCTCTCCAAGAATGTGGAGGGCATAGCTGCTTCTGCAACTGTGCCACCCAAGTTATACAGCCCTCGAAGAGCAGCTGTTGTTAGAACTGGAATGCAAACTGAAAGTGCCAGGAGAGGAGGCTCTGAAAGTGTTTGCTGCACGGTGACCTCTCCACAAATACTTTGAGGCTGCCTCCTATCACTCTGCACCCCCCTTCTCCCCACAACTTGCAAGTGCAATTAAAAAAGAAGCCACCTGAATTTAATTCCTGAAACTACTTTTTCTCCTGAAACTGTGCAAGCTGTGCTCTGTGGAGTACCCTAATTCTGTTTACATCTGCATTTTCCATTTGAAGGTTTTGGAAATAATTGATAGTGCAGAAGATTAAAATAAACCAACTCACCAAACAGAAGAGAAAATACTTCTTGCCGTAATTATCCCTTTTTCTGTTTCACTATGCTTCCTACCAGTTTTGGTAGGGAAGTGGCAGAGTTGATGGCAAATTTAATCTGTCAATCCAAATGAGGAATTAAAGTAATTTAGGAATAACAGGTGAAACCCGTGAGACAAGCAGAGGACTTAAAAATAATTATGGCTAAATGTACTCATTTTTGCATTCCAGAAGGCTCCCCTTAGTCTCTCCTGAAGATAATACATTAACATTAGGATGAAATAGTGGTGTGCTGTTCAAACTTTTCACCTGAGATTGAATTATAAGTTACAGATGCTGAGTCACCAGTCTTTTTATTAGCTCAGAAAAATAACATCATATCACTAAAGGATAGAGAACAGCCAAATTTTCCCAAAGATAAGAAATGGATTAATTTTCTCTGAAAAAAGAATTCCTTATCTTTCTGGCTTCATTTGGTGATACATCAACAGAAAACCAATATGAATTGATAAAAAGGATTTGTTAATTTATTTCATTACAGAATATTTGATCCTTTTAGATGATTTAAAATAGCATCATATTGGGTCAGAAATTCCTGACTACCAAGGAATTGGAAACCTGATTTTCACAGCACTGCTGCCATGTATTGATGTAACTTACCATGGAAAACACCCCATATTGATTATATATAACCATAGTATGGCCAAACAACAATACAAAAAACACATCCACAAATTTTAATTGTGTTAAACTACAAGCACCCTAAGATCTAAGCAGAGAGCAGAGATTTTACGGGAACATGAGAACAGCTAAACTACACATCTGTTTAGTTCAGATGGAATTGTTCAGGTTGACAGAGGGAGCAGGGAACGTGGTCAGTATTTTCTAAAATGCAGCATCTTATGGGTTTGTTATAAAATAGGGGTGTTAAACTTTCAGAAGCAAAGACCCTACTGATGGGTCACTAATTAACATACAGCTTGATCCAGGGGAGCTCCTTTATTTGGTCAGTGCTTGCTGAAAAGCAGCTAAATATTTCTGTGTATTTTTGGCAATTACATTTACTTTTGGTACCATCCCCACAAATAGCAACGTTCCATTTCACTTTTAGATCTCTTAGTATTTCAAAAGGATGAGAATATTTAAAATAAACTATGTCCTTAGTGTAGTCAATTAAATATTTCCCCATCAACTAGGACACTTTCTATCTTGTGATTCCTTTCTCAGGTTTAATTCTGTTTTGGATTCTGCTACTCTGAGCAGCTCTGTAGCGGCTCTGTAGGTCTTGAAGAAGTCAGTGTGCAAGTGGGACAGCTTAACAAATGCAGAAATCTGAGATGCAGAAACTTGCTTCCTTCACAAGTACAATATGCAACTGAATAGCAGCTATTGTCTTTATTTTACAGTCGGTAAAATTATGTTCTATTTCTTAAGGAATGATGAAATCAGGACAGAAATGAATAATTTAGTGTTTTCTGATTGGCACCATATACAAATCCGGCATCAGTGTTTACCGGAAAAAGTGTCCATTTGGGAACCACTTGACTTTGCAAGACTTCCATACAGCTGCAAATTTTCCTTCTTGGCATCACTAAGTGTGCCCGTCATTAGAAAATATTGACAGTTTTCATTACTGAGAACAAGAAAAGACATAAAATACACCTTCTTTATGGAGGGGGTCAGTCACTGTTGAGAACATGACCAGGTGGGAAACATGCTGTTTCCTTGGTTGACAGGACTACAACTGGTCCCTTGAGAAGCTCTTCAGTAACTATGAATTTGATGAAGAATTTCCCATTTGGAAATGTGAGGGTTGCACAATATGAGGAACTCCTCAAATTCCAAGGACACAATAAATATGGAAGTACTGAGGGGGCCCTGCTGCTCCAGTCTGTGGGGTTTCTGAACCAAGCAGGGACTGCCAGATGTGCCATTCCCACACAGTAACGCTGCAGCTGCTCTGCTCGGCCAGCCTTATGCTCTTGCGAAGGCTCCAAGGCAAGGATCAGCACACAGAGCCAATGGATCAGCACAAGACACACTTATAACAAAGAAATTATGAAAAGCAAATACCAGACAGTTCTGTGCTCAGTTCATCTCGGCTTCTTCTGGCGGTGGGAATAAGCAAGTTTCATTTATCAGCATATAATGTGTCAAAGGCAATGAGAACACAGATGTCTTAGCGTCCTTTTGGCACAGACTCCCTGGGAAGGGCAGCCTGTCTCTGAGTGCAGTTCAAAGGGCAGAGGATGTGTTATGAATCAAAAGCGTCCTAACTCACTGAGTTAAATGACATAAATGACAACATGAGTGGTGTATTCATACGAGGCATGTGTTTTCACCTTCCCTATTTTGTGAAACTATGAGGTTATTCACACACACCACCCAAGCAAAAATGGCCCTGCACTGAAAGAAAATTGTTATTGCAAAGTCAATACCTTTAATATCATGAAATGCCAGAATTAACCTTGCCTTTAATGTGGCATCCTGTTGTGTACATATGATGATACACTTTTTAAATTACACAACTGCATCGTGCTTCTTTCAAGAGATCCCTACTTCATTCAGTACACAGGAACAGATGAAATTTCTTAATGAGATTCTAGGCAGGATTTTTATTAGCACTGATCTTCTACACCTTCTTTTGTTTATTGAACTCACTCCCAGTACAGCTCTGAATAGGAAATTAAAAATGTAATACGTAATTATTCTCAAAGTTCAAGTCAACTGCAGCTGAGTTCTATGACTCAGTAATCCAAGATGGTTAACTAAAAAATGCAGATTAAGCAAGCTGTGAAAACCCAGTTTTCATGTCTTGTGTCCCCAGGCTGTGTGACATAGCCATGTCCAGCTGCATTTACTGTGGCAGTACTCTTACCCTCATTGAAAGTTTTCCACTCAGGCCTAGAAGCTGATGTTTCAGGGAGCAGCATATTTCAGCTCAACCCCAGAAAATACACATTTTTTTACTCTTACTGGGCACAGTTACACCAATGTCCTCAGGCTGACTGACTGACTGTAGGATGTGTTTGTGCAGTACAGACTACAAGGAGTACCTGAAGGTATCATAGAGAAACATGAAGTTGAAAGCTTGAAATTCCCTCTGATCTATACCAGGACAGACCACTGTGTCCAATGTCTACATGCAGAGACAAAGAAGAAAAGAACTCCTTTCTTCGAAGGAAATCTGTCCACCTGAAGGACATATTATTCCTTGAGTTTTGGTTAATCTGTCCGCTTGAAGGTGGGCCATTCCTCCAGTTTTCCAGGAGACAAAACATGAGGCATGCATTTGTACAACCAGAAGCACTGGGCTGAGAGCTGCCTGTAAGGCAGTGGCAACTGCAACATGGGAACCTCGTTCTTCAGGCTGCCAAGAGGTCCAATGTGATATACCAAAGGAAAAAAACAGCACTAATAGCCCATGTGTTAAAAAAGAAGTGGAAACCATAATCCATTTAAAGGTTTCAGAGGAGAATACGTTAAGGAAAACCAGCAAGTACCTTCTCTGTGTGGGTTAGCTCTTTCACCCATGACTTCTTAACACACCAGCTCTAGGGTGTGTTAAGAAGTCATGTAAAGAAAGATGCAGGTTTTCACAAGTAGATGCCCTCCTGAGTGCCTGGCATATCACACCCAGCCTCCTGCCACAAGGCAGAGGGCATGGAGCTCCACTAAGTCCTGTGCTGTGTCTTCAGCCCTGTGTGGATGTCCTGGCCACCCTCTGCAGTTTATGTCCAGGCAACTGCCTTGCTCCCCGGCACGCACGGCTGCCCGTGTGTTGGCATGAATCGCCCTTGGCATGAATTGCCCGTGCACCTGATGGTCCCACGTTCCTGCCACTGCAGCTGCCCAGCCAAAGCAGGGTGCCAGAGGCAACACTGAGTCATTGCTGTGTTCACCCCAAGACATGTTGCGTGAGGAAGACAGGTTCTTGCTGTGTTTTGTTTATGATAGGGCTGAAGCCGTACTTCCCACAGAGCTTAAAAAGTGAACAAGAAAGCCTCAGGTGACATTTCAAGGGAGGATAGCTTGGGAGGTGCCTTTTCTTTTAAACTAACCTCAGTAGAAGAATGAGGATATAATCAGATAAGTGTCAAAATGAATGATGAATCCACACATCAGATAACTGACCCAGTTTTGAAAGAATATTGTACTTCATTATTTTAGATTGAAAAACAGGATGGTTCAAAACTTAAGGGATTAAAACTGCCCCATCTGCAGCCAATGGAAATATTGTCTTTCACTTCAACAAAAACAGAAAATGTCTTCAGTTAATCTGGGAAAAAACTTTGAAATGCTGGAGTGATTACTAGTTGCTGCCAACCATTAACTTTCCTTCTTTTCCTCCAACTGAATTATCCCAAATCTTTCATGGGCAGTACATTTCATTGCCATTTATTTATTTGCTGTCTTGCTTTTCTGCAGATTTTTGAGAGGAAGATGGAAAGCTGATCTATTTCCAGAATTTATGATAGGGGGAAAAAAAACAGCTAAAAAATTAGGAAAAAAAAAGGAGAAAGAATGCCTACCTTCATCCCATGGAGCTGGCAAGAGACATTATCACCCAGAGAGAGCTGAGGGGCAAGCTTACAAAACATGCCACTACTATTGACCACCCTCCCTCAGAGCAAAGCCTTGTTGCTGGTGTCTCACTGATCTGCCATACTCCCAGCTTTACCCACTGAGACCCACGCTGTGAAAGACAAAACCATGACAAAGATAACATGTATATGCAGGATGATGCTGGACTGTGCATGAACAGAATTTGGCCATTTGTTATTCAGGAGTAGTGGCACTTTACCACAAAGAACATTAACCACATTTCCAGTGCTGTAAAGCTCTTGTTTAGTTTTTCTCCTCTTCCTTTCCCTAGATGCAGATCCAGTCACATCCTTTGCATTAGCTCTGTGCTCATCAGTACATTCATGCTTTGAGTCAACTCCATATGCTATCACAAATGATTCACCTTTTTTCCAGTTTAATATTCTTCTCAATTCCAGTAATTAGAATTGGCTTGGTGCAGGGTCAGAAAACACAAGCCAGTGCTTGTAAGGGGAGGTAAGCCAAGGCAGAAGGAGGACAGGGAGAAGGGCACAGAACCTCTTTAAGTGGAAATGAGCTGTCAGAAAATCCCATGCCCAAACACGTAACTTTATCTGCCCAGCTTTGCTGCAGACACTTTAATTTTGTTTTGTGTCCTGCAGGCTTCTCCTGATAGCCATCTGCAGCCTAACAGTTCTCTCAACTCCAAGAGAAAGCTACCTTTTCAATATGTTTAGAGGCCTAAAATGTTGAGTGGTATCTACTGAGGTGTTTTCAAAGCACTTAGCCATCCCTTGAGAGCTGCACATGCCTGTTTAGGAGTAGCACCTTTGTCTTTGAGAATCTATCCCTTACCTCTCAGCAACCTCCTGGGTCATTTAGGACTGCATCTTTCTTTCTGCAACAAAGGCTCAGAAACAAGTGTGGGAAGACCACCAAAGGCCCTGCAGCCCATGATCTATAGCTACTTCCAATAGTGGTGTTTATGCAGTGTGTGGAAGCAGCAGGGAGACAGCAGCTGGGAGCTGTTCCCTCACATAACTCAGTTTCTCACTGGGAAAAAGCAGACCTATTCAGCTTATATTTCAACCATTTCTCAGTACCTGAAGCTCTATCCAGAAATACAAGCTGCCAAAGAAAGATAAAAATGGAATGCAAAATTAGTCAAATACCTGAACTATTAAATGGAAGGCCAATGTCATCTTTCTTGATATATTTGCAAATTGGCAGTTCAGCCTCACTAGTATTTGCTGAGCTAGCTAACAGCATTTTTCACTTGAGATGCCTGGAACATGTTTAGCCTTATTAATAAATTCAGTCTTCTGTTACATGTAGTAATACACAGGTTTTTACTTGGGATTTTGAACAACTCTTTCATGATACAGTTAAATGTGGCACTCCACTTTTTCTTGGTGGAGTGCCACAGAATTACACAGCTCTTATGACAAAGAAGATTAAAGCACACTGGAGTCATAAGAAATTTGAGAAGAACAAAGGTTTCTCAGGGGTGATCCATGTGACGAAAACCTGCACATGTACAGTACTCCCTTACACTAAAAGGGAGGTTATAACCAGCATTAGGCTGAATTATTTTAAGCATGAAATCTTTCAGCTGCATCTGCTGGTCTTCCTTCTTCTTGCTCTGCTGTTGTACGCCCCCAACAGCCTGCACTGAGGGAATCTTGCAGCCTCCTCTGCCTCTCTGTACCAAGCATGGATCCACACAGGGCACAAACCCAACAGTGCTGCCTTGGTGCTGCTACCCAACAGCCATGGCTTTGGAAAGAACCAGCTGCAGCAGTAATCCAGCAGGCAAAACCTGGGAATCCTGGTGTCAGCGCCACGGAGCGTGGGAGAGCTGCAGGTTTGGCAGGCAGATGGTTGCTCTTTTACACAACTGTGCAAAGTACAGCTCTTGTGATAAAACATTACAGTTCATGACAGGTTATTTGGGGCAAGGGTTACATTTCCCTGAGTCTTATCTTGCTGCCTGATGCATTCTTTGGCAGAAATGGGAATTTGGACAAAGATTAAAGAAGTTACAGATGTGAACAACTGGGTTACCATATGGAGGCTGTATTGCTGTTACTGGCAGAATTAGGAGAGGTTAGAAATGTGAGGCCTATAATCATTTACAGGCAGAGGAGAGAAACCAGGCAGTTATTTTCTATAAATTTCAAATACTAGGAACAATGAAGCCTTGGGGAATTTGGTAATGGGAAGCATGGTTTGGGTTGTAACTCTTACCTGGCAGTGCAGCTCACTGGCTCTGCTTTTATTTCCCAGCCTGTAAAAAAAACTGAAGACTGAAAACTGGTATTAAAATAGATATAAAAGCTGCTACTAATGCATCTTACTTAGGAATTCCACTATTTTTTTCACTAAGGATCAGTACTTTATTCTTAGCTGCTAAACTTTATGTAAAAAAATATGCTACAGCTCAAGTGTGGCAGGAAAGATGAGACAGTTGCTAAAGAGAAAAATATTATTTATTTATTCTGGTTTTCAACTAACTTTTGAATGCTCCAACCCACATTTAACTTATATTTGTGGGTTTGTGGATTCTTTTCAGGAGATGTTGATGATGGAATTAGGACTTTTAGGTGTGTTGTCCTCCAAGAGGATACATGTGTGCAAAAAAAGTGCACATACCTACACTCCTGCCTGTGGTGGGAATTCAAGTAACCAAGGAACTCAGGCGCTTTGTTAAGATGCACACTCTGAATCCAGGCTTTTGTAAAGCTTAATCATCAACAGAGTCTTTGGGAGGACTTTGCACCCAGCCACTGTTTTTCTTATGTCTACAGAAGAATTTCACTGCTTCTGATACTCACAATGAATGAAGTGATCCATTAAAGATAACAACTCAATATGCAGAGAGGATGAGAAGGTAGCCTTCAGCTTTGCTATCGAGCACCTGCCATTCTTTTATTTTATATTACACAGGTATCTACTAAGAAAAAAAAACCCCACAGGTCAACCTATGGAAAAGAATATAAAGATAGTCCTACAATAAAGGGTCTCCATCTTAGAAGATGCTGAAAAGAAAATAAACTGTAAAGTAATTTGGAAGTTCTTGCTTTCTTTGGAATATTTTGTATCTTGTGGATGTCATCAAAGAGCCTCTTTAGGACAGATTTGGACACAGTGACAGCTGAATTGGTAGGAGAGTGCACTGCCAAGGGAACCGGTGGTGGCAGGACAAAAAGGTGAACAGGATGCAATGGGCATCAGCCACCATGCCAGACCACTCTGAGAGAGAGCAGCTCAGCAAGGTGCACACAGAATAATTCACACACTACAACTGCTGTTACTGCCAGCAGCATTCATGGCATGATTAGATATACCCAAGTCAGTCAAGGCACCATGATATCCTGTCCACAGACACAGCAAAAGAATATGTGAGCTACTCAGAAATGAGAAATTCAAGTTCCTCGCAAAAGGAACATGCTAATAAAGACCAAAGTGGGGAAACAATGTGATTATATTAACTTTTTACATAAATGCACGAAACTTTATAGAATGAAATGCACAATTCATCCTTACTGAAGTAAAAAACACCAACCCTCAAAAACAATGGTTATCAATAAAAATTCACAAAAAAAATCTCAGAAATGCACTACTTAGACTCATGACATAACTTAATGCTACTACAGTCATTTCCATATCAGGCAACAACAAGAATAATAAATTTTAAAGCAATACTGACAAGCCACACCAGTGTCTCTCACACACTAATTGAGAAGTTGGCTTGGAGATGAATAAGCATTATTAGTTAGACCAGAATAAATCCCCATAGTCATATTCCTCAGTGCAGAGCAGGAAGACTTTAACTGGAAGATACATCAGAAGATCCTTCACTTGAATTTTTTCAGTGTCCTGACTTCCTTCTCTCCCCAGACAGATCATTTAATCCAAGTTGCTAATCAGCAAGACTTTCTGCATCAAGAAATAATTGACTGAGCACAGATCTCTCCAGTGCCTCAGGAAATGTCTGGAGGTCTCCTCACTCTCCTCACTCACAAGGAAGCAGTTATTGCATCTGCTTCTCACCTGAGTCAATTATACTGAACACAAGTGCGTATCATAAATTATAAATCTGGAAGCATAAAACTTTGATTAAAAAAAGAAACAAGGATTCTTTTTTCTACTAAACCTACAATTTCAAAACTTTGGAAGATGATTGTTTCATTTGAAGTCTTTTAATTTTACTCAGAGAATAACACAATATACAGCAATGCCAGCTCAAAAATCACCTTGAACAAAGCTGCTTTAAAATTTTTTTGCAGATGATTCATGAAGTAAAACAAATCTTTCTTTCTTCCTTCTAATAACAGCCTCATCACAAGATGTCTCCTCGTTACTTGTTACTTTTAATGACAGCCAGTAAAAGAAAGGATTCTGTAGGAGTGGCCTCACCTATGAGTCTACATATCTTTCATCTCTCCCAGCGGGTATATTCTCAAAGAGCCAAGCTACTCTATTTAGATTTAGTGGCAGCTGATTTGAATAGCTTTGCAGCTATACAAAACAAAAAGTGAGTTATCCTCTGTGGAGAAAGACAGGAGCATGTCAAACAGCTCCTTGCTGTGCAAGTTGCAAGTCACATATTCTCCTCTAATCAACCTACTAAATTATTGGTACATCAGCCTTATCCCTCAACTATTTCCTTTGAACCGTTCAGAAAAAGTAGTTAAGCCTTGGGGCAGGGGATATGAGTACAGAGTAAACTAATAACATCATCCAAAGTACTGCCTGTATGTTCAGAGAAGCTTTTTTTCATATTAAGTGCATTGGAAGTAATTATACATGATACTCAGTGTACTGGAAATAATTGAACAACATTAAGCATGTGGGCAGATATTATACAATGGTGGTTTGTCTTGAAGTCATATTTTAGGTGATGTGCAAATGAACGTTTCTGCATGTGATGCTGTCAACTTTAGAATGGCTTAGTCCTCCACTATGGATCACCCCACACTGCCAGAACACATACATTAGAACTGGAGGGGAAAAAGGTTCAGCTGAAGGTGGTGAACACTTCATTAACAGAGCTGACTTGTCACACTGTTATGCTAGAGATTGCAGTGTGAGAAAAGAATTTACATCTTCATCAGTTTTACTGGTGCAAAAGAAAAATACGTTGATTTTCTGTTACAAACAATGTATTAGCTCAGTAGTAGATGAGACTAAGCACACAGGACTGGAAATAGAGCGGATATTGGCACTTAAAGAACACAAAAATGAACTGAGTTTAAATACTGAGAAAGACAAGACACTGAAAATGTGCTCTTGAATTGCAGGTCAAAGAGTAGCACTAGTGGTCAGCTGAAGAGTACAGACTGCGTAATAGCAGCCTGTGACATAGTAAAACTGATCTTAATTTCAAAACTTTGTGTATGTTGCTGGAAATGTTTACAGTGCACTATACACCCACACACTCAAAGCAGCTGGGATTACACCAAATATCCAATTCTTCCAGAAAAGTTTCTCAGTAACACAGGGCTCTTGCTGTCAGCCAAATGAACTGAGAGCATGGACCCTAAACAATAGAGACACGTTGGCTCAGATTCGTAAGATGACAACGTTATCTTTGATTTGATACCAGAAGGTTTGCTCCAGACCCAGGCTCACTGCCCCAAGAGCTAGAAAGGGGCTGACACAGCTGTTGGCTATCAGGTGCTCCTTGTCACTGCCAGGACTCCTGAGGGGCTTCAGCTCTACCTCAAAACTGTGGAAAAGCTGAGGCTGGATGGCACCAATATGGAATCTTGATATTTTGGTGCAATTGCCCTCAAACATGAAAGGCTTTGTCCCCTCAGATCTGAAATAAAGTACAACTTGGCTTTCACATGAAGGATATGCCTCATCAGACTACCATTGCCAAGTGTGAGAATTTTGGCCTCTTGATGTTTCAGAAATAAAAAAGGCTGTGGGATTTTTTAGCTAAAAGAAAATATTGTTTTCTTGTCCACCAAACTAAGTCAAGCTGCCATCTCTAGATCTACTATAGTACCAACAACAGCACTGCTTTCATTCAGGCCAGCCTGTGCAATTTCTGCCAAAACCATGAAGTTTTTTTTTTTAAAAAAAATCACGAGCTCCTAAAAAACAGCTCATAATAAATTGTTTGTAATTTTAATTTTAACTGTTACTTCTTGTTCTGTCAATGCTGCCTTTTGTGTAGAAACTTATGCCATTAAAATACTTTTGAGTCGTTTTACTTTAATATTTGGTATCTTCCACTAATGCATTTCAGTTTTGTTATTCTATTATCCTGGGAGCTTATTCTATCCTTTAGGCACCTCATATCCTGGAATAAGACAATCAAACAGTTCTTGTAAGTACAGTCATTCAGTCAATGAAATATCTAATAATACAGTTCATCCATTAGTGGGCTATATCACTGTTTAAATACTTTACTATTCTCAAAGCATTGGTTTATCACATACCAGCCCTGCGGCGGATGATGAGCTTTGAGAATGTAACAATGAAGGTCCAGGAGTAATGAATTTCTGCTTCTCAGCAGTGAGAAACTTTCCCTTCATGTTAACGTTCAGGCTTTTGTCTCTTCATTTAGTAAAGACTTAGCACTAATAGGCCTCCCTTCTACTTTTTATCGATTGTAAAATACACGCTTTGACACGCCCCCGCATCCTCTTTCCTGACACAAGGCTGTTGCAATTCCCTCCAGAACAACCCCCAGGTAACAAACTCATTTTCAACATCTTCACGAGCTGGGCTTACTGCTTGACACCTCAACATGTGGGTTCCGCAGCCGAGACGGGCAGAGGAGAATCCATGGGGAATGAGGTGCGACCTCTCTGGACTTCACCCACTCCGAGCATCACGTTTCCCCCTGTGCTCTGATCTGTAAAATACACTGCAGCGTTCGCGCACTGTCCGCGCCTTGGGGCCTGTCAATCAGGGCCTTTATTCTGGCGCTCTCAGGCCCACAAGGGTCCCTTTCCCGCAGAACACCAGCCCGGCCAGACGCGCCCCGTCCTGCCAGGGGACACCCTCCCGCCGCCATGTCGCCTGGTGCAGGCGGGCGGCGCCTCCTGCTCTGTGTCCGGGGCGAGGGCCGGCCGTTCGGAGCGGCGTCGCTCACGGTCGCTGCCGGTGACCGTGTTTGCCTCCCCGGACGCGCTGCCTCACTCGCTGCCCGGCGGCTCGGCGCCAGAGCGCCCCGGGCCGCCAGGCCGCGCTCAGCCC
>VZRH01005202.1:945597-1012935 GCA_013397555.1 Urocynchramus pylzowi
GGTCGGGCCGTGCTGCCCGGAGCGGGCCCGGCCGCTCGGCCGCCGTCGCCGGGCGGGAGGGGACGTTGCGGGCTGCCCGGCGGGGCTTTGTTTACCTCGCGCACACACACGCGCTCGCCGCGTTTCGTTGCGCAGCTCGGCTGCCCCGCTATCACCCGCGGCTCCGAAACGCTCGAACAACTTTCAGTGCTTCCGCCTGGCACCGCTCGGTTGCCCGGGCAGCCCCGTGGGAGGTGTATTCTCGGGGCGGTGATGCTCGGCAGCACTCGCTGCTTCTCCGGAGTTTGTTTATGCTCTCTCGATGAGTCTGAGGAAAGCATGTCTCTGCCTCGAGTCCCAGGCAGTGCCTGCTCGGACTCAGTTTTTGGGAGGAAAGTGAGGGAAGCAGGACCGGGGGTGGGCGTGCGGGCGGCTCTGCAGTGGCAGCCCTCTCCCCGCGTTCTCCCGTATCCCTGCGTGAAAGGGACCTGCCGAGCCCTGCTTTACCCCGGAGTTTCCCGGGCGTTTGGTACATGTCAGCCTGCCTTCCGAACAAGGATCAGGATGATCGCTCGGGTCATGACTTGAACTTTGTTACAGGTGCCCGAGGACCGTAACTTTAGTCACAGGTCTCGGGTGTGTTGCCTTGTAAACCTGCGCTCAATTGTGCCACAGCCTGACAGCATTCTGCAAGGAGCAAAGGCTGCCTCCTGAATTCATCAGTTCCCCAGGAGACAGGGAGCAGCTTCACATGTGCTGCACTAGAAGCTGTCCTTGTCCGTGGTGTTGGTGAAGTCCAGAAATTGGTCACTTGAAGGTGTTCTAGATGCGGCTGCAGGGAAGTTGGAAGAGCAGAGTAGGATACAAGCAGTGTGGGGATTTGGCCATTGCACCTCTGTTTCATGCACAGTTTGCTTTCTGAGCAGCAAAGGCATTTGTGAGAAAACTTCATTCAAATAATAGCTGTTCACAGATACTCTTTGCCAGAGGAGAATGCTGTTCACCATGTGCTCTCTGAGAGAACTTGTCTCTTAAAGTCAATTCTTCCTTGAAATGACCCCCTTTTATAATTCATGTAGCAGCAGGGCAAGCATCAGCGCACAGAAGCTGCTTCCATGAGTGAGTGGGGGCTTGGCTAGTAAAATCTGTTTAATGAAAGTATGTGCAGTCTGCGCCACAGGGTTTTGCAGCTAGAGTGGTGTGGACTCAGAAAGTTTAAATATACTTTTATCTATCCCTGTCTGACGTTTGTGTTCCTGCATGTCTTCTATATGACTGAAGTTACGCTGACAAAAGAGCCTCACAGTCTTGAGTCCAGGAATATAGACAGTCTTCCTGTTGCTCTTAGACTTAACTTGAGGGTTTTCTCATTAATCTTTAAGAGATGGTACTCATTTTTCAATGGGTGTTAGATTTTAGTTGTCCTTGCTTTCTCCGAGTGAGATTTCACAAGATAGCTAAGGCTGATTCACTAGCAAGCTGGTTCAGCTTCCCTCCCTGTGTTCCAGGCTCCTATTTCTGCTGCCTGCCTTGAGCTGTAACCGGCCAGCTGAGTTCAAAAAGTTAACCCAGCAGAAAACTCTTCTTCCATTCAGTTTTTCAGGGTGGTTGGTTTTCTCAGCAGAGCTTCAGCTCTTTCACAGGTAGACCCAGCAAGCTCTGCTTAATGTGAGGAAAGTATCAGGAGTGTGTGGAGGAAAGGGTCGAGTACAAGCGGCCCCTGCAGCACCCTCAGCTGATCACTTGGTATGGTGAGACTGGACTCTGGGAGCCTCATTCTTCCTTTGGACTGGGGACCCTGCTGAACAAAGTGTTCATGCTCGATAAATAGTGGAGTGTTATGTCAAAGGAGATTCACAGTTCTCTTCTGCCATGCCCCAGCATGGCAAGAGGCGTGATTTTAAGAGCAGAATCACTGCAGACATGATTTTGATAAAGAGCTGGGAGCTGTATTAGAAATGTCTAATAGAACATTCCGAGAAGGTCAGGTAACCTGGTACATTGCCTACGTCTTTATTTTAGCAAATGCTAATAAACTCGGGTATGGCAATTTTATTCTGCTGTGTTATGCAGTTATGTATTTTTATGTAACATAGCATTTAGTAGGGTGTTAATGGACCGGGTACTTGTAGCCAGTCTGCTCTTGTGCAAACACAAAACTATAGCTCGCTCCGTAGCTGTCTTGAGCTGTGCTGTAGATAGACTAATGTGGAGGGCAGTACATTTGTTTTCCATTCTTCCTCAGATACCTAGTTGTTAGAAAGTGGCGCCACATTTATATGCAGCTTAGATGAATCAACTGACTAATTGGACAGTTTTAATTAAAAGTCTTGTTTGCACTTTGACCTTCATGTATAAAGTCATAGCCTGAGGGTGTTTAATTGTTTTAAAAACTTCTTGAAGATAGAAATCAAGAATGAAGATGGCAGCCCTCATGTAGTGGTAGAGATAAAATCAGAATAAACAAAATTACTTTTGTGTTTCTGTGACCATGTTTAGTGAAAAATGTATCTTGTAGTTTTTTTTAAGGAATGTTTATGAGAAAGAAACTCAACTTCTGTAGCACATACTGAGTTTGTCTTTCAGGGTGTATGTGTGAATACCTGAAAGGTTGTTCCCCATCTAGGTGATGCCGTTGTGAAAAGGAAATACTGTGTTTGCTCATGAGTGTAGATATCAGCCTTTGCTTTGGTTTTGTTTTCATTAGGACTCCCACTTCTCAGTGTGTGTTGTAAGACTCATTACAGAACTGTGGGGGTCCCTTGGGGTGCTTGTAACCTCCTAGGGACACCATTCGCTGGGGTTCCAAAGGAATGAAACTGTGGGGAGTTATCACGTACTGTTTCTTGGGTGTCAGACAGAAGTGTTAAGGCTAAGTGATAACAGAGCATGGTGGTGGCATCTGTTTTGAAGGGAGCGAGACAGCATCACAGCTTACATTGCAGGGTAGCATTCCCTAGTGCTCCCACCTCTCCTGAGTAAAGAGCTGTAAAGGTCAAAACACTGGTTCTGCTGCCTTTTGAAAAGTCAGCTCTTTTATTGCAGTGTTAATAGAACCAAGAGCTGTTGTCTGTTTTGGGGTAAATTCTTTTTTACTCCATTTTCCACAACCATGAAGCCTCTGCAATGGTAAAAAACAAAAGCCCACCAAATACGAGTGTAACAGAGTAAGACTTGCTCTGAAAAAAGCTTTCTAAAGGTCTCCTTAAATTTGCATTTGCAGGTAAAGGTCTTCTGCCTCTTAATCATCCTTCTACATCATTTAAAACTGACAGTTGACATCCCTGTTTATGCTTGGCTGCTCCAGACTGTGGAGAACACAAAACAGTGAACTGTCTCATTATCCCTCATCAAACCCCGCCTTACTATCATTGCCTTAATGCTCACAAAGTTTGGGCAACAATAACATCTGCTGGTGAGACCCTGTCATGCTAACAAGTGCAATCTCCTTGTGTTCTCATCTTCCTCTTCCGTCCAATAATGTATGCTTGACCTCAGGGTTGCAGAGTTGTGATCATTGTTAATTTTTTTTAATTTTTCTGCAGCAGAATCAAAAACCTGCGACTTTTCAGTACTGTGTTTCAGAACTCCAGTACAGTTACCAGAAACTATGTGAAACAATTAGTTTGTGCAGCTTGGCAGATGCTAGCCTATTCTGCTGCTTCCCAGCTTTTATCCCCAAAAGCTCCCTTCTGTGCCAGTGTATATTATTAGTCTCCAGTGCCGTTCAGCACCTCTTGTCTGCTGATGGCAGTCCTCTAACTGGTGGATGTTACTTAAATTTCCCTTTGGAGCTTAATGTGGACACTTGGATCAGGCAAGTGGAATGGCTGGCCCTTGGCAGGGCTCACCGCTGCTGATTTGTGCTGAGTGTGCGCACAAGTGTAGAGTCACAGCGTTTCACACCCAACTGCATACACATATGTATCATATGTGCATGTAATACTCGTCTTCCACAGGCTGTAAAGACTCACGGAGCTGTTTCAGCAAAAGAAAATTTTGAGAAAGATGTGCCAGAAGGAGATCTCAGAAGGAAGGGATTTAGAAAGCAAGCATGGGCAAAACATGACAGTTTTATTTTAAAGTACATGTGAATGAAGTAGGAATCTGACTTGCTCAGCCTTGTTTAGTGAAATTGGACATAATGACCCTTTTGTTGTGTATGAATCTTGTTCCCATCAGCGCAGGGACCTGGCACACAGTAAGCATCTTCAGCTTTTTTAAAGTTTTCTTAATGGAAACTTGAAGTGAAATTTTGAGGCCTTTAAAAAGATTTGATAATGCTGCGTATGAGGCAGCATGAAAAATGTATCACTGCACTGCTTGCAAGTTGAAGTCTTACTGAGTTAATTCTAGTTTGGTTTTGGTTCTTTGTTTTCTTTCCTTCCTTTTGTGTCTTTCTCAGTCCTTTTTAAGCTTCTTTTGATCTTTGTCATGTACACTCAACTCATTCCCCTCCTTATCTTTTCATTTTTGAATTATACCTTGGAAATAAGTTAAATGAGAACTAAAATGAACATGTGCTAATCAGCACTTCCTCATGCAAGAAGCAAAGCAGCCCTTCTCAGGAGCTATGAGAGGCCAGAGGTTTCTTACCAGAATGTTCCAAAGGTGTTGCTTCTGATTAGAGAATGCATGACTCTCTTGAAAGCTTTCTCCTTTTTCTTAATGAAAGGCTAGGCTGTGAAAAGAGCTGTATTTCCTCTTGAGTGATTCTTTCCAGGGAACTGGCTGTTGCATTAGTGTCTTGTTACAGTTTCTAGCCTGTTGCGTTTTTGGGTGTTTCCAGGGCAGTAGCAACCTGTAAATGGTATGACTGGAGATGTTACACTACAGTCTGCAGAACTGCAGACTGGTAAAATTATTGCTGCATATTAAGGAAATGAATTTGGGTTCAGATGCACACAGTTTGAGGCTCCAGTTTGCCTGTCACCCATTTAAAACTAGGAACAAAATCTAGGGCATTTTCTAGCAATGGTGAATCTAGCTCACCAGCTGCATAAAATAAGTACAGGGACTGTCCCTAACGCACACAGAGGAAGTTTTCATCATCTCTTTGCTAAAAAGACAGCCATTGAGGCTTGGTGGGAGACAGATACACATGCGTAAAAATGTTCAAAAAGAGATAAGAAAGGACCAGAACTGCTGAATGAGTAGGTTGAGAGAGCATCATGGTGTACAGAAAGGTAGTGTTCATTTCTCATTTTACAAGAAACTTGGCTAACCTATTGGACCAGAAGAGCAGATGTCCTTTTAGGATAATTATAATTACTTATTTCACAAAGCCTAGATGCCCTGTGGAACAAGATGCCACATGATAGCTTTGAAGCCAAGATAGACATTGACGTACATGGGCAACAAGAATAGACAGTTTATTATGGTTTCTTTAAACTTTACATGCTGCAAGATGTTTGTCCATCTATTCAAACCACTTGGATAATTGTGTAGCGAGTTGTGGGGTTTCTTTAATGTTTATCTGAAACCTTCTAACTAGCTTTTTGTTTTATATGTTATAAATAAAATAATAGAAATAAAATGGAATCACAAAAAATAGTTGTTGCATTTTACAGAATGTCAGTAATACATGGTCTTTTAAAAATATTCATCCAAGTCATTATACAGATTCATCGTTAGAACTATGATGATCCCACATTCTCACTTTGTACAAGCTGCTGCAGTATACCAGTGAGCAGAAATTGCATTTTTAAAAGCTTTTCTTGGTAATCTTTTGCCTATATTAAAACTAACAGCATCCTGAAGTATTTGTTTGCATTCTTGTCATTTTAAGAGAAATGCTTTTAGTCTTCCTGTGCCCCAGTGAAATTCCCCAAACAGAATGTATTTTTTATTTTATAATGCAGAACTTCCTCATGATGGCCTCTGCCAAATGTGACATGTGCAGATGCATCTCAATGGAGCTGTCTTAATCGATGTGCTCACCCGCTGGCAGCTTGGGGGGAAGCAGCACTCGTGAATGATTTCGTTATGTGTCACGTGTCTGCTTATTTACCCTTTCTCTCTGGGCTTTATTTGGCTAAATAAAGGGACAGTGGAATTATTTATTTACAAATAGACTTAGCGCTTCCTTTATATCTCTTGTATGGATACCTCCTGTTTCAAATAGTGGTGTTTTCTGTGGCTGGATCTGATGGTACGATGTTTGTGCATCCATTGACAGCCATGAGTGTGTATGTATGCAACCTCTAAAAGGAATACACTAATGCACAGAAATATCACTCTTTAAATCTTGACTTGAGCAAGATAGGTGCCCTTGAAGTGTCTTCATGTTTATTCCTTCCCTGGATACTTTGACTGCCATGAAACTACTTCTTCTGCCTGGTTTTAATCCTGGCATCAGGGAAAACCTAAACTAAACCCTCTAGCTCTCAAAACATACACAGTGTGCTAACCCCATGATGGCTGATAATTTTGCTTAATCTCCCTCTGCTTAGCTTTTCCAGTGGCTGGGTGATTAGATATGTAGAGGTTGTAGTGCAGCACCAGTGACCTACCTGAGAGCTGTATTCCAAGATGCACTGTGTATGCGATAGAGCAAGACTCATTGTAGCTTATACTGACATGCTCTTTGAAAACTTAAATTTGTAATCAATGAAAACCAGTTTGGAAGGTTTGGGGTTTTGGTTAGTTGGTTGGGGGTTTTTAGGAGTTTTTTTTTAGTAGTATTTTTCCCAAAGCAGGCTGCAGCTGGTCATAAATATTGACCTGCCCCCATAGTAAACATTGATTTCCTCCTTCCCAATCTCAGATTTTAGTAAGAGAAGTTTAAATTACCTACTGTTTGTATATTTCTGATAACAGAATATTCTGTTCACAGTGTATTTCCTTCTGCATATATCAAGTGTATTGCCATGTATTTTATCATGGGACATTTTCTATTGTAATTCCTATTTTCCCTCAGGACCTCTTCTTGCAGTGCAGATGCCTTATTTTAGCTGACAGTATGAAACAGGGTGAGTCAGAAGGATGAGTAGAAGAAAGATTTTATGGTTGATATTGCATATTCAGTTATTCAGGTTTTTTATTTTTCTTTCTGATGCAAAAGGTGAATTATAAACTTGCAGCATTTTGTTTCACAGGTGAATAAATAATGTTGTCTTTGCTGCAGAAATCTAAAGTTAGCGTGATCCTTGTCTTTTTAATAATATTAGCCTCAGGTGTTACATAGCACAGAAGTCAAAGATGACACTTCTTTCTGTAATGCATCACATCTTGTTTCTTTAGAATCATGCAAAAGGTTATAACTTCTCAATTTTAATTTTCAATAACCCAGCTTCCTAGTTTGTGGTGTGTGCAGAAGGTTCTCTAGTCACATTGTGTCATGCACAAAAAAATCTGCAGCCCTGATGTTGTTACATGGTGAGGAACAGGCAAGAGTGCTTAGCTGTGGCTGGCTGTGTTGACTGAGATGAGAACCCCTGCATCCTCTTCATTTTGTCTATGATAATGTATAATGTGGCATAGCAGTTATTAATTTTTTCATTATTGCCAGTGTAACGTAAAACATGAGTTGTGTTTTGGTTCTGGGACATGCTTTCTGTGAATTGGTTTTGTTTAGAGCTGGCAAAAAAAGAGCTGGTGCTTTTTGCATTGGATTGCCGCTTCCAATCTGCTTGATCAAAATTAAGCATCTTGGGAATTACATTTTAATCTTGGTTCTCCTGTTGCAGATTTTTGAAATTATGTTTGTGTCAGAGAACATCCGTGGTAATCTCATGAGTGTGGAAGTGCTTGCCTCATGCCAGTGCGCAGTTTGGGGGTTTGCTAGCTAGAAACAGGGTAACCAGCCTCTGTGGCGCTTCCAGACTTGTTTTCCTCTGAAATTTGCTCCCAAGGGCATTAGACTTATTGTAAGATAGTAAAGCTTTCATTAAAGGTACATTACCAGCTGTTTATTTCTGTGTCTCCATGCTTTATCACATCAGTGGTGAGAAGTTAAGTGCATCAAAAAAAACCACCTTGGGTATTATGTTCTACATCCATCAGAAGTATTTGTACCTACAGAAAATAATCTGCTTTTTCCATCTAACACTGAAAACTTGTGGCAGAGGTTCTTTAATGAACAATCAGATTATTGAAACTTTGTTCTCCTTTAGGCTGTCATTTAATGATAATGGTGTTTTAGTGATGCATTAACTGATGAATAAAGATATGGAAGAACTACTTTTTTTCCATAAGTGAGCTTAATAACTAATGAAAAGGGTATTTTCTACTGCATACATAAGGCAATAGGCATAGGCATATATGAGGCAAACTGCATGAGAATACTGAAATGTTGGTAGTGGCTTTTGTTAACAGTAAACAATACCCATGAGACCTCATTGGATGTTCAGGAAATATTTTCAATTTCCCTTAAAGCTCCAGACCTAAAGGAAGATTCATATGAGGAGACTGCTAACAGTTGTTCCGGGTATGTGTGGCAATAGCTGTCCAGTGGAAGCAGAAGGAAGCTGTCATTAAGATTATCCTTGAGAAACAGAGTGGTCCGTGAGTCACCTGTGATCAGGTTTATTTAGAATCACCGAATGGTTTGCTTTGTAAGGGGCCTTTGGAGATCATTTTGTAAGACTCCATTCCCTCAGCAAGGACATCTTCCATTACACCAGGTTGCTCAAAGCCCTGTCCAAACTGGCCTTGATCACTTCAAGGGATGCGTTATCCACTACTTAGATGGATGGTCAGGAGTGTGGTACAAGGCTAGTGCAGATACTGGTTTTCACACATAGAAAGCATGAAGCAATGCTTTTTTCATTGCTTTTCTCTTAAAAAAAAGCTTCTCTTCAAATCATTCTTTTTAAGTATTTTCTTCTATTATATAATCTTGGCACCTTACTTCTGAGCTTACTAAGGTCCAGACTCTGTGCTTGCCAGTGTTTTCATAGGCAGAAGTACCTCATGACACATACTTTAAAAGTTAAAAGGATTTTAGCATTTAACACTACAGCAGAGGCTTTGCTCCCATCTATTAGATAGGTTTTGTTCCCTGTGTAGTTAGCATGATGGTGTTAAATTGAGTGTACAAGGGCGGGTTTTTATATTGGGAAGCAGACCACTGCCAAGGCAAGTATTTGGATGATGATATGTTGCTATCCCAGCGTTAGAAAGATAAATTACTTGTCGGTAGAACTGCCGTGTTAAGGTTTAGGGCTTAAAACGCTTCAGTGGTCTTGGGTCTAGGGGAAGAAGTTAGCAAAGCTTGGGGAGAAGGATGTACTACTGATACTGTACTACTGGGCACAAAGGACACAGAATTTACAGGCCACAGGGACATTTGGCAAAACTCCCAAGATAAGTAATAAACTAACAAAGCCAACTCAGCAACTGTGCAGAGATCAGCTCAAGCTGGGTAAAAGGTAATTCCATCAGGGAGAGATTCTCACCACCATGGTCCACTGACTCAAGAAACCCACCAACTCAAGAGAAGTACTGAGTATGTAGACTAATTAGCATGAGAAGCAAGAGAATCATTTAACCAGCAGAAGGTAGAATTAATAAGAGAACTATGTAACTTGTAGTCAGTGAACTGTGATTTCTTTGCTAAAATGTATAAATTATATAAAGCTTTGATGATAGGGGAGCTAGCAACCTTTCATGGGTTATCACCTAGCTCCTTGCTTTGCACAAATTAGAATAAAGAAATACTCAGCCTTAAGTTGAAACATGGGTGTTTCAGATTAGACATTAGAAAAAAAAAAATCACCATTAGGGTGGTCAGGCATTGGGATAGGTTACACAGGGAGATGATTAATTCACCATCCCTGGAGATGTTGAAGAGGCATTTAGGTCTTGCTCGGTTCTATGATTTAGTGATTTAGGGCTTACAGTGGCCATGTTGGGTTGACAGTTGGACTTGCTGATCCTTCTAGTCTCTTCTAACCTTGAAGATTCTGTGATTAAATAGAGCTACCTTGTCTTGGTGTGTACATTGGCAGTGCACACAGGGCAACAGGCCCACATTTGGGACAACACTGTGGCATAGGTGACTTCAGTTCTCCGTGTTCCTTGGAATTACTGCTAATGTGTTGTTTTTGACACAGTTTCATTTTTGAAAAGCATTGCTTATGCAGAAATAATATATGTAATTATCATCAAACAACTCAGGCATTCAAACAATTTCAGACATGCTTTCCCATTTCCAGAGAGCTGTCATCTTTCATTTTGCCTCCAGACAAGTCCAGCACAATTGTTTGACTTAATGAATGGAGAGGGGTTGTGGTTCTCTGCACTTGAGAGGCTTCAAGGTCTCACTTGTATTTACAGAGGCAATATCAAAGAATTTTCTAAAGCCTGAATTTTTTTTGATAACCAACTGTGAGAAAAGGTTGTAGTGAGTGAAGTAGCATTATTCTGGGTGTTAACAAGCTAATGGAGCATAGTGCTTCTGGAGAAGATTCAGCAATGGAGTGGAGCAAAGCTGGTGTAGAAGTACTCTGTAGATGCAGTTACATTGCAAGCCAGTAATTAAGAGGAAGGAAGCCTCTAAAGAACAGCTTTTCCTTGTGTTGGCTCATAAGTATTTCTGATACTCCAAATATTTGCTTTAACTGAGATTCTATTTGCTTTTTTAATGCATTTAACTGTGAACAATAATTTGTTTTAGGCTTGCTCTGTGTTGAAACAGGGTGGGGGGTGGGACTTTCAGCTTTCACTTTGCAACCTTGCTGGCCAAACTGTTGATCCTTTGCCTGGTAAGGTACCACAGAACTTCTGTGAGCCAGGCAGAGCAGGGGTGGTCAGGGAGATTCATCCACCGAGGTTGCGCAGAGCATTGTCTGTCTGCAGGGAAGAGCTGGGATGCCACGCCTTGTCCTCAGCAGCCATGCAGCATGTGCCAGCCAGAAGACAGAGGTGTTTAGGGTTTGCTGCACAATGAGAGCAGTGACTGGAAACTTGGATCCAAAGTGGCCATGAGAGGGTGCATTGTCCTCGCTGGCTCTGAGTAAGGCTGATGGTCAGCTATCTCCATCAGTAGTTTGATCTGATGTGTATTTTGATTCTTGCTAAGGAGCCTAGTTAAAATTATAGAGAAAAGTGAACTCTAAAGATCGCAGCAAAATAACAAATTATGGATGTTGGGTGAAGCTCCTCATATTTGGCCTTTGGAATGGAATCTCTGCCAGGCATGCTGATTCTCTCAGCTTGGCGTTTCTCTGAACTTTGTTGTGGATAAAAAACATGTGAGAAGTCTGTGAACGATGACCTGAAGTTGAATGTTAAAATGTGTGAACTCTGAATTTGTTTCTTTCTTTGTAGCCTGAAGGCTAAATCTTTTGATGAGCCTAAATTGCATTCTTTAAGGGTACCCATTCAGTCAGTCCCTCTGTTGTCAAGATACTCTGTGGGTTACTTGGAACTGTTGGCAGCCATCTGAAGTTTTTTTCTTTTCTTATTAAAATTAATGGCAGATCATCTGTGTGTTAAGACAGCTTTGAAGATTTAGTCAATGTTTCTTGAGGCAAAAGTAATAGTTGTTTCTAAAGCTAGATGCATAAATGCATATGCACTACTCTACTTGAAATATGAAACACTGATTTTTTTGTGTTTGCCTTTTTGACTTAGTGTTTCTTTATACTTTAAGCTTCTTTTTTTTTAAAACTTGCAGTTTGGTTTGTAGAGAAAAGCAGTGTTCTCCCCACCAGCTCATTACAGCTACATTTGGAGAGGGGTTTCTAGGACAGGAGGCTAATCACAGTAGCACATTCACGTAAAAGTGGGCAGATGTTCAACTTTGGGTCTCTCGACAGCAGCTGCAGTTCCTGTGCTCTGCCTTCTGCTACCCACTCCCACAAGCAGTGTGGGGGAAGGCCATGCATGTGGCGAGCTTGATGCTCATTCTGTGTCCATCAGAATGACTCAGACCTGTGGACTGGCATACCCCCTCTAGAATAGGCCAGCTCCTAGTGAGAATGATACTTTCACAAAGCAGGAGATGATGTTGAATGTGGTGGGAAACTGGAAGTCCCTTTTTCTTTCCAATATTCAAGGTCAAGTTACACTGGAGAGACTGGTGCTGGGCAATAATTAAATCAGTGCTCAACTGTGTTCTGGTTGACTATAATCTGTAGTTATTTCAAGTAGATTATTATAGCATAATACTCAAAATTGACAAAATATACCATGCAAGAAAGTGTGATCTACACAGAAACCAGAAGTCATTATTTTTTTCTCTAGGAGATTAAAATTTGATCTCAGGAAACATACAGCAAATGTGTATAATTGCTGGATGAGTCCCTCCAGATTTTGTCTCTGATCAGATTCTGTAGAATTACAAACATTCTTGGATAATACTTCTTTTGATTTAATCACAAATCCCAACCAAGGATTATATTTTTTTGACAGTAGTAAGCAATAACTTTTCCACAGACACTGAAGCAACCAAAGAACATGAAGACTACAAATCTACTTACAGTGTGCTGTAAAACACAGCACAAGTTCCCTGTCTTTTGGCAAGCTGCTCTCCTATTTTCATCAGACTTCTGTACAAAATAGAAATTGCCATGAACTGGTATGCTGCAACTTTAACATGAGCATCTTGTGTGAATCTGAGGTCCTGGGACTGGAGCAGTCACGTTTGTTAAGTACAGAGGGATGTGGCTCTAGACAGTGTTGGAAAATGAAACTGAGGAGCACAGTGCACCTCTGACAGTTCTAGCTGTGAAATTGCTATCTGAATTTTTAACTCCTAAGTTGATGTTTGAATTAGATGATTTTTGGAAGTCTGGGAGGCAGTGATTCGATAGCCTCCAACAAAAGGCACTGCCTGTCACTGCTGATCCAGCTGGGGTTTGAAATCCCTGAAAGCATTACCAGTAGTAATGCATTTTTATATGTGAGTTCTGTTTTTAGGTGGTAGGCAACACATCACAGCTGGGGGCTGGTTTGTCTTTTACACTTCCCAGAACATTGCCAAGCATCCTCTGACCTAGAGGTATTAGGAAATAGAGTGTATCCATAAGTACTGAAGGGCTACAAGCTCCAAGCAGCTGTTAGGTTGCTGTGCTGGGTAGCGTTCTGAAAGTCTCTACAGGAACTTTGACAGCAAGTGTGCATGGAGATCAGGAAGTTTGAGATGGGGTTGTTGCAAGTTTGGCTGCTTTCAGATAATGTCTATTAGGGGAATGTATTCTCTAGTGCTAGGATGCAGCAGTGCTGTCATGAGTGGCTCATTGGATCTAGTGTGGGTTGCAGCTTGGAGCAGGGACAGGGGAGAGCTCTGGGAACAAGGTACGCTGCTGGGCAGGAGGAGAAGAAAATGTGGCAGCAAATCAAGTGGGGGTGAAAACCACTGTGCAATGCCAAGAGCTGGACTGTCACAATGACAGGATCCATGCCGTCACCAACAGCTGTGGGCTTTCTGTGGTGCAAATGAGATACAGTGCTAGTCTTTAATAGCTCCAACAAGTGATGGGTGTAAATGAATGTCTTATAGAATAACTTTGGGGTTTTTTGTTTGTTTGGGTTTTTTTTTTTGTCAGCAGCAGAGATTGTAACTGATGGGATGACAGTGAAATGTTTGTGGATTGCATGTAGCTTGCATGGGATTTTAATTCTTTCTTGTCTAAAAATAATGTGGAGGCAAGTACAAATTCAAGACTTTTTTTGTGAAGTGTCTCCAATTAGAAATGGAGGGAAAGACATTTCAAGCAATTTCAAGTCTTTATTCTAGATTAAATAAGCCTGCAGCCATCTTTGCCAGTATTGCTTATTGCATTTGTAGTTAGTAATGGTTTTGAACCTTCGTAAAGTTCAGTGTGACATATCTCTTTTTTTTCACTTGATGTTTAAAATTGTATGCCAGTGTGTTTGTGCCTGAAAAAACCTTACTGTTTAATTGTTTGTTTTGTTTTTATTATTTTCAAGGTGGAATATATGTTGGTAAAATTTGACCATGAGAATAAGAAAGTGCGTTTGTTACTCTGTGGTGAAGAAGTTCTCCAAACACTGCAAGACAAGGGGGAGAAAGTAAACCCCAAGTGAGTAGCTGTTTCCAGTTTCTTTTTTTTTTTTTATCCTCCTGTTATGATACTGTGCAAAATTTTGTTAACCTGGCTTAACATTCAAGTCTGCTGTTGGTAAAACTAAACCACAAATACTGATATTAATCTGGGGTTCAGGAAGTGAAAAATTTTGAGCACATTTGCAGGCAGTCCATGCACTTTTTGCTTTGAAATTATTATGCTTTGAAATAAAGGAGGATGTAGTGGTGAGCCTACAGAAGCTGCAGTTTGAGTGCTTGTTTTATCTTGCTCTAATTTTGTGTCTGTGTGTATGCAGTAATCCATGTCCCATAAAGTACATGGGCATGTGTACTTGCTACTGTGTCTCTTGACTACAGGAGCAAGTGAGAGCTGTATAGGAGAAGCCTGTTGTCTGTAGGAGCACTCTCTCATTTTTGAGAGAGTGAACTAGAATTGTAGATGTAAGAATGGCAGGGAAGTTTTTTCCTGTCCTCTCCTGTGGAAAAGCAGCAGTGATCTGTATTTTCTGGTTCTGATTAAAACCCCAAGAAACAAAGCCTGAGACAGATGCTAAGGGTGACTGCAATTTGGTGTAGGCAAATCCTGCTTATTGTACTACACAGCAACAAGATTACTGCCAAATTGCCCCTTGCTTTCTTTTCACCAATTCCTGATGGTGAGGTACATTGGCAGGTACGTTGTTTCCCTCTGTCAAATATTAGGAGACTTTTCTTGCAAGTGGTATTAATTTCTGAAATTCTCACAAATAATTCATCTTTTTTGAAATTGCAGAAGTATTTAAATGTGGCTCTTCTTTCATTATAGTCACCCAACACTCTGGAGACCAGAATATGGAAGTTACATGATTGAAGGAACGCCTGGGCAGCCATATGGGGGAACCATGTCTGAATTCAACACTGTGCAAGACAACATGAGGAAAAGACGGCAAGAGGCTGCTTCTGTACTCAAAGAAAATGAGGCTGTTTGCACAGTGACATCATTTCCAAGGTGAAATGGTTGTGCAAGTGTAATGCCATGTTTCCTGTTCTCCTTATACATTTTTTCTCTTTATTGCATATAGCTAAACTGTTCAATGAAATAGAGAAAAATATTATTTTGTTAAAGTACTTTGGCTTTATGTTCCAGTTATATTTCCTAAAATTTTTATTGCAATGAGACAAGCAAATAAGCATCTTTTACATTTTTAGTTTGCTTCTAACCTGTGGTGATTTTGTATTAGGAGAGAATACTGAATATTTGTAACATAAAGTGTTAACTCTAAATAAAGAGTACCCTACCACCTTGAGTTGATACAGAAAATAATATAAAAAGGTTTCTTTTTACCTATTTTGCAAACTGTGTTCTTTATAAGTAGCAGTTTTGCAAAACATGGCTAATGTGATCTAATTTTCATACTACTTTTTCAATAAAGTACATGCAAGCTTCTGGTAGTTTAGGGCACCTGGACTTAGTACTTCTATTATACAGTACTCTACTTACTTAATCTAGAAAGGAGAGCATCTCTCCTGGGTTAATAATACCCTTACAAAGGATAGATTTCATCCTTTTTATTGTTGTAAAGGAGTTCTTGATGAAATTAAATTTAGAATGAACTTCATTATCTAGGAGAAACTGTATGTTGACATTCCTTTAAAATATAATTCTAAAGAAATTTATTAATTCTAAAGAGATTTATTACATTTGTTCTAACTAGCCTGGTCAGTGAAGTGAATGAAGATAGTTATGCTTATAATGGTATAAAAGTTGCTCTGCAGTAGAAGAGAAACTGCCAGCCTTACTGGCTAGTTTTTTGCGTAGCACAGAATGCAGTAGCCCAAAATTTGTGCTGAGAGGAGGAACAATACAAAATATGCCTTAGCAGCAGTGGTGCCAAAACATCTGCATAGTGCCCCACAAATGCTGTTTTAAGAACACTCTTGACAAAATTTACTTTCACTTTAAATAAACTCTTATTACGTCTAGTATAACTCTAATAATGTCCAGAGGTTAAGTGGTTGCAGTGTATTAGAGAACTGCATTTTCTTCCCCTGCAACCTTACAGGTAGAGTATGTCATTTAATAAGTTTTACATACAAATGTTTTGGACCCAGTCTTGCAGGGAATAAAGGGAGAGGAGTTGTTCATCCCTTTGTAGATGCAGATAAATACTTTTTACATCACTGTAGGAGCAGTACATTGGACTTCAGTGTAAGCCAGTAAATAATAAAATGTAGTTTGTTTATGACATACGGGTCACTCCAAACATACTTTCATCCCTCAGAGATTGCTCTCCCTAGGCTAGCCTAATTTAGTTTATTATTTGTGCCTTTTGCTATCTTGACATTCAAGTCTTTGTTGGTTTGACTGGAGTCTTACTAACATGTATTTCTGAGGTTTCATGGCGTTGAAGTTTTTGGCCACATTGTCTCTACAATAACATGTCCATATGCCTGTGTGCATCTGGACATGTACACATGTATATAATAAAATCTGACATTTGAAAAGACAAAAAAACTTGTTAGAGTGCTGACAGAAGAAAAGTAAAGAAGTAAGCTTATTCAAATTAAAATAATTCAGTTAAAAGTGAACTATTTGAAAATGCTTAAATATTAAAAAAATATAGCTTAGATACTAAATAAGTGTCCCTAGTTCCTAAATTTGTGAGCCAGTCACTGCTGGGCCAGAAAGGTGTTTTTTTTCTTGAGGACTGGAGGGGGATGCAGTTCACAATGTAGCACTTAGGTAAGTGATGCAGCTGGCTTTACAAGTTGTAGGAGGACTTACTGAAACCAGGAAGAAGAAACAATATTGAACATAAATAATATTCTTGGAGGTGGGTTTCCTGATATTTTGAGTAGTTCGTTTGTCATTTTATCAGCTAACTTTTTTTAACTATCCAAATACTAGAGCCTTTCAACACAATCTTTGCCCTTTTTGCTGTGCAACATGGAGAAACTAATCTCCTACTTTACTTCAACCTTGTCAAATGTTCCTTTGTCTCAACTCTTCTGAGAGCTTATTCTTGTTTCAGGTGCCTCTGCAACTTAAAATGGTGTTTCCCAAGGGGAGGCATGTATTTTGATGAGCTTGCATATCTCTCAGCATTTTACACCCAATAGCTGCAATTTTTCTTTGCTTATGACATTTGTCTTATAGGGGTTTTCAGAGTTCTCAAGGTGTTATAAGACTTAGGATATGTGTACCTACTTGAAACTACCTCTAATTCTTACAGAGTTGGTTAAGCATATATTTTAAAAGGGTTAGATTGTTAAGAGTAGGGCTGGATAAATTACTTTGGCAGTCAACCTGTATCCTCAAGATAAACTTTGAAGCATGGAATGCAGCTGCATGTCAGTACTAATAACAAGCACTAACACACTAAAATGTGTGTGTACCCCACATATTACTGAAGTTTCCTGCTTCAGCCACTGAAAATGTCCATGTTTGTTGTCTAGTGATAGACTAGTTGGGTTTCTTTAAAAAAAGGCTGTGTGTTAACCACTGTGGAAGGTGGTTTTTTGCTGGTTGTCAACTAGAATCCTAATCTCTGATCATCTGACTGTTCTAAAATCACAGTCTGTTTTCATTACAGCTTGGATCTCATTGTTGTGTTATATAGGTTAGGCTGTCCTGGGTTTACACTGCCAGATTATATGCCAACACCAGTAGAAGGAGGTGCTTCAAAATCCCTCTTTTTTCCAGATGAAGCCATCAATAAACATCCTAGATTTAGGTAAGTGTATTCGGGTGTTGGAGCCCTGGATGCTGAGAATTTTAAACTTTGTGTTGAAAGGCACAGACCCACAAGAGAATACTATATTTGACCTGGGGCTGTGGAGAAGGCTTCCAAAATTGATTGATAGCACTGGGATTACGGGTGTGTAGTTGATTAGAAGTGTGTAATATCACAGGGTGGAAAACTTAGAGTTTAAGATTTTAGAATATAGTAATATATGTGAAGCAAGGTGGAGGTTTTAGGGCGGTGGCTGGTTCTTTTTCTTCACCTTCTTCTTCATGGGTTTGGGTGGTGTTTTGTAATTGGACAGAAAAGTCCTCATTGCGGGACACAAGGGATTAGTTATTGGGTTAAAAGTGAAAATAATTTAGGTGTCATTTCTTGATTGGATAGTTTAGCCTCAAAAGACCTTCAAGAGAAAGATAGTTAGCCATTTTGTAGCTTGTTCGTAGAATGCTGTAGAACTCACAACTTATAGGACTGTAACAGATAAGAAATAATAAACATTTGAATCTGACCATGAAATACCATCTTGAGTGCCTTCAATCCCAACCTTGACAGAAGTAGAAAAAAGAAACTGAAAACCAGCATTTGGGAAATTTGAGAAGTCGAATATTTTGTCTCTACCTAAATATCACAGACATATCTGCAAATTCTTTACATTACTGGAATAGAGAGCACTGTAGCTGGTTTCTGCAGATAGCAGAAGGACTTGGACAGAAGTGGTTGTGATGACATATATTTTCCTTTAAAAGTGTCCTAAGAAAATTAATTGTTAAGTTAAAGGAACTTTATATAATAGTTCACACTATTATGGGGCAAAAAGTGTTGATTTTGCTACTGAAAAATTGTTTCCAGTTTGAAATCCTGTGCCTAAATGCTTCCCTTACAGTTAATCCAGCTCTCGCTTAGGTATGTCACAGTGACATCTCTGTACTCAGTAGCTTGCCCTAGTTACTCTGAAATGGATGATGTACTTCTCACTGTAAAGTGAGACTTTGGCCAAGGAAAATAATTCTGTTTAAAAACTAAGCATATCTTATAACTTGGCCTTGTATTCTTCAGGTCTGTAACCTTTTACTTTTGACTGTTTTGTTAGTCTAGTACTGTGAAGTCCATCAAAATAACTGACTTCACTGAAGAAATAATTCAGTGTTGTGTCTTCTACAGTCTGTCTTAAAACTAGGAAAAGAAGCATCCTGGAGGAGAGTCCTCAAAATAAATAGAAAGTTGACATTCTGAAACCCTAAAAATTGTTGAGAAAGTAGCTGCAAAAATACTTGCATAAAGAGAAAACCTCATATAATTCAAAAAACTCTTTATTTCGTTATAGTACACTGACCAGAAACATTCGACACCGAAGAGGAGAGAAGGTTGTGATAAATGTACCAAGTGAGTAAATTCAGTCTTATCTTCGTTCTTTTTCAAAATAATTGTTTAGTCTCATGCTCTGAGTTACTGAGTGCCTGTATTTTTCACACAGTATTTAAAGATAAGAACACGCCATCACCTTTCATTGAAACATTTCCTAATGACGATGGAGAAGCAGCAAAGGCAGCTAAGCCAGACTACGTATATATGGATGCTATGGGTTTTGGAATGGGAAACTGTTGTCTCCAGGTAAAGTGCATCTGCTTTCAGGATGTTACTGCACATTGTCTTCTCTAAACACTTCCCTTTTTGTGACTTGTCTTACGTCTGCTTTCATTTTCTTCAACTGATGCATTGTACATCAGTGTGACAAAAGGGGAGCTAAAAGAACAAGTGTATGTCTAGTATTCTAGTCTTAAAATCCAAGTATATTGGGGTTTTGTGGCCAGGTTTTGCTAGCAGAGGGGCTGCAGGGATGGCTGCTGTGAGAAGGTGTTTCTCCCATGAGAAGGAAGCTTATCCCCTGTCCAACAGAGCCAATGCCAGCTGACTCCAAGACAGACCCACCACTGGCCAAGGCTGAGCCTTGACAGTGGTAGCACCTCTGAGGTACATACTGCAAGAAGGAGGGGAAAAACTGTGCAGTGACACTGCAGGTGAAGAGGAATATGTAAAAGGAACAGCTCTGCAGGTACCAAGGTCAATGAAGAAGCAGGGGGAGGAGGTATTCAAGGTGACAGAGCTGAGATTCCCCTGGAGACTCCAGTGATCATGGTAAGGCAGGAGGTTGGCACTGGAGCAGAGATCCACCTGCAGCCCCTGGAGGACCCCACACCAAAGCAGGTGGATGCATGAAGGAGATCCTGTCACCCCATGCTGGAGCACTCAGTTCCTGAAAGACTGAACCCTGTGGAAGGGACCCATGCTGGAGCAGTTGAGTGTAGCCCATGTTCCTCCCATGAGAAGGGCTGTTGTTTAAACCCAGACAGCAAATAAGTACCATGCCATTGCTACCTCATACACACATATACCCCCTTGCCCTTGGTGGGATGAGGGGGCAAATCAGAAAAAGATAAGACTTGTGGGTTGAGATAAAACCAGCTTAATAATTGAAATAAAATAAAATATAATAATAATGGTAATGAAAATAAGAGAGGGAGGAATAAAGCTCAAGAAGAAAGTGTGCTCAGTAGTACAGTTCCTCACAACCTGCTGACAAATGCTCAGCCTGTCCCCAAGCAGCAATTATTCCCTCCCAACCAACTCCTCCAGTGTATGTACTGAGCATGATGCCATATGGTATGGGATATCCCTTTGGCCAATTCAGGTCCCAGCTGTGCTCCCTCCTGGCTTCTTGTGCAGCTGCTCACTGGCAGAACATGGGAAACTGAGAAGTCCTTAATTTAGAGTAAGCCCTGCTCAGTAAGAACTAAAACATCAGTGTGTTATCAACATTATTCCCATACTGAATCTAAAACACAGAACTGTACCCAGCCACTAGGAACAAAAGTAATTATCCCAGCTGATGCCAAGACAAAGACTCATGTTGGAGCAGTGAACATGTTCATTGGAGGGCTGTCCCAGGGAAAGAACCCCACACTGAAGCAAGAGTGTGAGGAGTCCTCCCCCTGAGGGGGAAGGAGCAGCAGAGACAATGTGTGGCAAACTGACCACAGCCCTCATTCCTCATTCTCTTGCACCGCTGGGAGGGAAGGAAATAGAGAATTTGGGAGTGAAGTGATTTTTAAGATTTAGTTTGTATTTCTCATTGTTCTACTCTGATTTGACTTGTAATAAATTCAGTTAATTTCCCCAAGTTAGGCCTGTTCTTCCTGTGATAGTAACTGGTGAGGGATCTGCACCACACCAGGTTGGGTCAGTGGAGGGTAGGAAGGCTCTGCAGAGGGACCTGGACAGGCTGGATCAATGGGACAAGGCCAATTGCATGTGGTTCAGTAAGACAAAGTGCTGGGTCCTGCACTTTGGCCACCACAAACCCATGCAGAGCTGCAAGCTGGGGACAGTGGCTGGAAAGCTGCCTGGTAGAAGAGGACCTAAGGGTGCTGGTTGACATCCAGTTGATCATGAGCCAGGAAGGCCAATGACACCCTGGCCTGTATCAGCAGTAGAGTGGCCAGGTGGCCAGCAGGCCCAGGGCAGGGATTGTCCCCCTGTACTCAGCACTGCTGAGGCCACCCCTCCAGTGCTGGGTCCAGTGCTGGGCCCCTCACTGTGAGAAAGACATTGAGGGGCTGGAGGGAGTCCAGGGAAGGGCAGTGGAGCTGGTGAAGGTCTGGAGCACAAGTGCTGTGAGGAGCAGCTGAGGGAGCTGGGGGGGTTTAGCCTGGAGAGGAGGAGGCTCAGGGGAGACCTAATTGCTGTCTACAACTGCCTGAAAGGACGCTGTAGCCAGGTTGGGGTCAGCCTCTTCTCTCAGGCAGCCAGTGCCAGGACAAGAGGAAATGGCTTCAAGCTGCACCTAGGGAAGTTCAGGTTGGACATCAGGAAGAAATTCTTCACGGAAGGGGTGATGAGATATTGAAATGGGCTTTCCAGGGAGGTGGTGGAGTCACTGTACCTGGAGGTGTTTAAGGAAATACTGGATGTGCACTCAGTGCCATGGTCTAGTTGGCCAGGTGGTGTTCAGTCTCAGGCTGGACTCAGTGATCTCAGANTAGGCCTGTTCTTCCTGTGATAGTAACTGGTGAGGGATCTGCACCACACCAGGTTGGGTCAGTGGAGGGTAGGAAGGCTCTGCAGAGGGACCTGGACAGGCTGGATCAATGGGACAAGGCCAATTGCATGTGGTTCAGTAAGACAAAGTGCTGGGTCCTGCACTTTGGCCACCACAAACCCATGCAGAGCTGCAAGCTGGGGACAGTGGCTGGAAAGCTGCCTGGTAGAAGAGGACCTAAGGGTGCTGGTTGACATCCAGTTGATCATGAGCCAGGAAGGCCAATGACACCCTGGCCTGTATCAGCAGTAGAGTGGCCAGGTGGCCAGCAGGCCCAGGGCAGGGATTGTCCCCCTGTACTCAGCACTGCTGAGGCCACCCCTCCAGTGCTGGGTCCAGTGCTGGGCCCCTCACTGTGAGAAAGACATTGAGGGGCTGGAGGGAGTCCAGGGAAGGGCAGTGGAGCTGGTGAAGGTCTGGAGCACAAGTGCTGTGAGGAGCAGCTGAGGGAGCTGGGGGGGTTTAGCCTGGAGAGGAGGAGGCTCAGGGGAGACCTAATTGCTGTCTACAACTGCCTGAAAGGACGCTGTAGCCAGGTTGGGGTCAGCCTCTTCTCTCAGGCAGCCAGTGCCAGGACAAGAGGAAATGGCTTCAAGCTGCACCTAGGGAAGTTCAGGTTGGACATCAGGAAGAAATTCTTCACGGAAGGGGTGATGAGATATTGAAATGGGCTTTCCAGGGAGGTGGTGGAGTCACTGTACCTGGAGGTGTTTAAGGAAATACTGGATGTGCACTCAGTGCCATGGTCTAGTTGGCCAGGTGGTGTTCAGTCTCAGGCTGGACTCAGTGATCTCAGAGGTCTTTTCCAGTCTAGTTGATTCTGTGTTCTCTCCCTGGCCTTACCTTGATCCTTAAGCCTTCTGTTACATTTTCTCTTTCCTGTCCAGCAAAAAATGGGAGTGATTAAATGGCTTTGGTGGATATCTGGCATTCAGCCAGGGTCAGTCCAATACACCAGGTTTATTCACTTGCTTTATGGGGTTTTTTCCTAATATTCAAACATAATTGGATGACTTGCTGAGAGAGTTTCTTGAACTGGTCAAGCCACATTTGATCAAGCACCTGCTCCTGAAACTCCAGCGCTTTTTGAGTGTGAAAGGTCATCCTCCACTCTGGTCATCTTTTGGGCATGACCAAAGGACACTGTGGGGATGGAAACTGAGCTGTCTTGTAGGAATGGGAAAGGTTTTTTACTTACTCATTTGCGTGTTTTCCTCCTTCTACACCCTTAGAACAGCAAAAGCAGGGAGTGGCAAGAGGTTGTGGGAATATTTTTAAAAATAAGTAGCTTTCTGCTTTTGTATAATTTTATTTCATTTACAAAAATCACAAACTCCTGTATAAAGTTTCTCATTCTTAAATATTTTTAGTTATCTGCTAAGGAGTTCTCTTCTCACTGCTTGTTACCACAAACCTACCAAATCTATTTGGCTAGTTGTCTTCTCTGACTGTGTGCTGGAAGATATTTTTGATTTGTTTTCTCTCAATTGAACTTGCCCACTTTTTATGGTTTTTAGTAATTTGCCTGAGTTATTCCCGTCCTGTAGTATCTTTCATTTAAATCCAGGTGCTGAATATTAAGAGTGCTTTAATCCTTTTATTTTCTGTTTGCTTTAAATGTTTCTCTGGTGCTGGGCACTAATACCTTAGGTAATCATGGTATATTTGACTCTTGATGAAATGTGCCTGTTGCCACCACAGTCTTGGAAGCAGAGCTAGGAAGAGGCTAGTGTTAACTCTCTATGGGATTAAAGGGATTAAAGGCTCTTCTTGTTTCATAGCAGAGACAGAAAACCTCATAAAAAGAACTCCCTTTGAGCTTGAGAAACTACAAAAGCTGTATAAATAAAAGTTCTTGACAGGTGCTACATATGGTTTCTTGTCACTAGGGCAAATTATGGCGAATCTGATGAGATAGTAAAGTGTACATAATACTGTGTGGTTTTACAAGGTGTTAGTTTGCCATGGTTTGTTTTATACCATCTCTCTTATTTAAGACCAATAAAAGAAATCCAGCCTTGTTCAGTCATTGTATGAACTTTAAAAACATTATTAAATTCCTTTTAATGGGAGTACTATTTTCCTATTACATGCTACATTTTATTATTACATTCTGGTAATCAGTGACCAAATTCAAATTTGGTAGTCCTTTTATCATCAAAGGGAGAATCAAACCAAGGCTGGCAGCTGCTTCTGTATCAACTGATAATTCCTGATAACTGACTAGAAGAAAACATAAATTGCCCACCTATTTTTGTAAGGTACTTTGTAGTACATATACTTCCTTTCATGTCTGGGGGGTGGTCTTGTTGGTTTGGCTTTTGTTCCTTTTTTTTTGTACAGCACACCAAGCTGCAACTTGGTTTGATGCATTTCCAGAGGTAGAAATAATGTCCTGATGAGCTTGGGCTGGGATGGCCTGCAGTGGCAGTGCATGTAGCCCTTCTGGAGAAGACAGCCATGCCCTTTTCCTCTCTAATGGGACATTTGCCTAGAAACCATGTTGAATCTCGGATTTAATGTGGTTTGGAATAAACATAAAAGGAAAGGGGAGGCAAATATCATTGTCTGGGGAAAGAGTGTAAGTGTCCTGTCAACCCACCCCCACTTCAAGGCTGGCTCCCTAGTGCTGAATGTCCGAAGTTAATGATGAGAAATCATATTTAGCTGCTTTTCTGCAAGATAATTACTTAATCTTGTCTTTTAACCACCTGGGGTTTTGTTTGTTTGCTTGTTTTTTTTCTGAAAAAACAAAACAAGCCACTTGGAGGATAGACACAGAAGGAATATTTTCTCCACAGCACAGCTGTTTTGTAATTTGGGATGTTTTAATGAATATTGGATGAAGATTTAAAAAGACAAATACAAACAAATCCCATATTTCCCCAATATCACCATCATCAACACCCCCCCAAAAAATCCATCACTGAGGCACCAGTGAACTCAGGAGTTTTGGAGGGATTTGTTGGTTGGGTTGGTTTTTTTTTAGTCTTACTTGAGGTGCAATTTGGTTTAGTGGCAAGCTGAGAAGAAAATTTTTGTTTTGTGGGACATTCTAATTACTATCCTTGGAAGAGGAAAGCCTGTGTACAACTGGAATTCTTCAGGACAGCAAGCAGAGATGTTGGTTTAGAGCTGAAGCCTCTTGTATAATGTTATGATTGTGGTACAGGCATACATTGCCATCTAAATTTTCTTCTGATCTATGAATACATAAACTACTAAGACAAAGGGAATTTTTAGACAAATCACTCTGTGCAGTTTTTAAATTCATAAAGTGTTGGTTTACAAAGTCTAGAGGGTAGGGTCTGCTACTAGAAATGCGTATTTTGTTTGATGCTGCTCTGAGTAAATTTCACAAAAATGTTACAAAGGAGTTACCTATCCAGTGGCCTGTCTGTGGTAGGGCTTCCAAAGCATTAATGCCGTCTGTAAATAATACTACTTTTCTATTTTTTTTCTGGGTTCTAGCCTCCAATACAAAAAAAAGCTGGACTTTTTTTTTTTAATGAAAATTGCAGTAGACACACAGATAGTCTTTTTTTCCCCACAGTTTTTCAGGATCAAAGGCATCTTGAAATGTTCTTTAAAACAGGATTAGCGTCACATAAAACAAATGTTAAATCTAAACAGAGTCTGACTGTTGTTCTAAGTAAGTAGGTTCCTGGCTTACTTCCTGAAGGTGCATTACTCACCCATGTGTATTCTAGATGTTGACTCAGTTTTCTTTGGTTCTGGCAAGTGTTTGTATGTTCAGCCTCACCATAGAAGCATTATGGACTGAAATCTTTTAATGAACATGGAAATGGCATGGAAAGAAGCTTGTAATGTAAACACTGCTGATAGGTGGGGCAGAAATATGTCCAAGACTTAGGGGGAAAACCCACACAAAACCAAACAAAAAACCCTAAAACTTTTAGGATATAAATAATTTTATTATATACTTGATTTTAAATCTAGGAAGACTGTGCTTGTTGTATGATGATAGAAATTTGATAGCAACTCTACATCTTCCAACAGGTAACATTTCAGGCTTGCAGCATTTCTGAAGCAAGGTATCTCTATGATCAGCTAGCTACAATTTGTCCCATTGTGGTAAGTAATGGACATCTGTCAGATGAACTCTTCCTTAGTGGCAAAAACCACTATATATTTTAAAAAATACCCAAATTGCAAGCTCACAAATTGGGTATTCTGGGAGAAAACTCTTTCTATGTTGCCATGTGAGTTGCATTAACTGTTTAATGTGCAAATGACACCACAAAACAGATAATATCTGTACCTTCTTGGCCCTTGTGTCTATTTCTTCCCCTCTGTTCTCACTCCCACATGTGAGACTCTTGTTGAATAGTTTTAGAAATAGCTTTGGGCAGATTTCATGAAAGTAAGGCAAGCTTGCTCCTTAAAACAATTTTAAATTTTTCAACTGGTGTTGAAAACTCTCTGGTGCTGCGGAGGATTTCAGCTTAAGTTGTTTAAATCTGTCCTTTTTATAAGCATGTTGTCATAAACAACTGTTTATAACAGGAGTTAGGAAAATAAAGTATCTGTCTGGACTGAATGATGAGTAGATCCTGCCCTGAGTGAGGTATGTTCCAGCTGTGTCACTAAGGTGCTTGGCCAAACAAAAATAAGCAAAATAAAATGATTGCCAGGTGATCTTCGGATGTGAGCAAGAAGAATACTTGCTGATTAGTCTCAAAAGTGCTTCTGCCACTGTCATTTTTGTGTTCCTTAAATGCTGATCTGTAGAGGTGAAACATTTGGAGAGTGTCAGAAGCCACTTCAGGAATGCTAACCCTTGACCCAGGCATTTTTCAGAGGTAGCAGCAGTTGAGATATTTTTGGTTATATGGGCTTTGGCTGTACATAAACTGAAATATATATGCTTCAGCTCCTTCTGGATCCCTTTCCAGTGGGTTTGTATTTTGCTTTTGGTTCCTTGGCCTGCCCTTTGTTTTGATATCAGGCTGTTTCACTTTAGATGGCGTTGAGTGCTGCATCTCCATTCTACAGAGGCTACGTGTCTGACATTGACTGTCGCTGGGGAGTGATCTCTGCTTCCGTGGACGATCGAACGCGCGAGGAGCGAGGGCTGGAGGTGAGCCGTGGCACATAGGAGCTGTCTGCGGTGTTTCGGGCAAAAAAGTTAAATCTCTTTAGGATCAGATTCTGCTTGTGCTCATCAGAATACCTAAGGAGGAAATGTGATGGTCTTTGTGGTAAATACAGGAGAGATGATGTAAACATTCGCCTTGGTTGGTCAGTTTGTGTTAACAAATACATCTTTTTAATTAGGTATGGAATCCAAGTCTTCCACAGCTGCCTGAAAAGGGCCCCAGTGATAAAAGTGTCTAATTTATGCTTGAGCCCAAAAGGCAAAAATTGCACTAGATTAAATAGTGGGTGCTGCTGAGTAGTATAAACTAGAACTAAATCAAGAGAGCCAGGTATCAGAACTTGTAGAGTTTCTCTAAGCAGGAATTTCCATTCAGTGCACTTACAAAAATACATTAAATAAATAAATTTTTTAATTTACTTGAAATATTTCTTGAACTACCTATTTTAAGGGCATCTCTAACAGTGTGCACATAGTGAAAATGTTGGTATGTGTTTAATACTTTCCAGGTGCTTGGGGTACTGGCATATTACATCAGGAAAACATTTCTACATCTAGAGAATTCTAGTAAATGTGTGATGACTGATTTTTTGCTCAGATATATATGTCTGCAAACAAAATAGTCATAATTCCAGAATCACTTTATATTGAGCCTATTTAAGACTCGTGCTTTTAATAACTTTAATTGAGGTTGTAGGAGTTTTTAAATAGGATAGTAATTCTCAACATAAGTGTCATTAGTGAGCAAAACTTAGGTAACATTGTTAACAAGCTGTTAAAATATTGTATTCTTAAATTATATAGCCACTGAAGAACAACCATTATAGAATCAGTAAATCCAGATATGATTCCATAGACAGTTATCTATCTGAATGTGGTGAGAAATACAATGACATTGATTTGACAATAGACAAAGATATCTACGAGCACCTAATAAAGGAAGGTAAGTGTTTGCTTCATTATGAGCAGGTTAAGAATTATGTTTGCAGTGTGTGGGGATATTTTATGGGTTTTGTTGTTGTTTGTTACGTTGTGCAGCCCTCAGAGTGACTATACTCAGGAAGTAACTGTACAGAGTGGTCTGCAGAGTTTTTTAAAAAGGATTCATTTGTAACAAAAACTGTCCCTAATGCATCAAACTGAGTTTCTCAAGCTGGAATTAATGTTTTATTTTTATGGAGAGAGCTAACTGCTTTAGGAAACATGTCACAGAATGCATCAGAAATCAGAAAACAGGAAGAATGGCAGCCACACCAATACTCAGCTGCCATTTCCAAACAAGAAACTGTTTGGTTTTGGGGTTTTTGTTCTTTTTCATCATTTCCTTCCTTCCTGAAGTCATCACTTTAACAGGATGTGGTGGGCTGAGGTAGCACTGCAGTGTTAGATGTTTTCAATCTTGTAAAAAAAAAAAAAAAATCCTAGAGCCTGTTTTGATATGTATGAATTGTTTGTTTGAATTTTCATTTTGTAGGTATCGACCACCTTTTGGCACAGCATATTGCACACTTGTTCATTCGAGACCCATTGACTTTGTTTGAGGAGAAAATACATCTAGATGATGCAAATGAATCCGACCATTTTGAGGTTACGTCTAATTTAGAGGAATTTAATAAATATATATATACATATAATTGCTTATCTTCATAATACTACTTAATTGGAGGATTAAGTGGCTGTATTAGCTAAGAATTTTCTCATTAATTTTTCACTTCAGGTAGTTTTTTAGCATATGACTTTGCAGTTATAAGCACATTCATTTATTCATTTTATCTTTTGTTTAAAAGTGATGCCTTATACTTTAAACTAAATAAAATATGAAGAGCCTAAATTATAGTTTCTATGTAAATGTTAAGGGGAACTGTCAATTTTTAAGGCTTCCTGAAACCTGGTTTGTATTTTATTTATGTAGAAATATCTCTTTTACAGCTTTATGAGTTAATAGCTGTAGTAGTGTTAAGCCTTTTTAGTTCAGGATGTGTCAGCCCCTCGTGAAAAAATAAAGTCAGCTGCATGTCAATCCCTTAGTGTCTTGTACATAATACTCAAACAAAACAGCATGAGAAAGTACAACATATTTACTCCTAGGTTGGGTAGTTGTACTGTGGGCTTTAGGAAATTACAGCACTTACTTTGGAACCATTTCTCTAACCTGCTGCACTGTTCCACGGAAAACACTAGGACTCTAGTTAGCTGCTTATTTTTCTTCGATTATATTATAGAATAGTCTGCATCTTGATTGTGACAGATTATTTCATGTGCTTTGCAGAATATTCAGTCTACAAACTGGCAGACAATGAGGTTTAAGCCACCACCTCCAAATTCAGATATTGGATGGAGAGTGGAATTCAGACCTATGGAGGTAAGGAAGACATCAGTATGTACAAGGGCACATTTCCTTTTAAGTGGAAAAGTACCAGGCATTCTGCCATCCAGTATCAAACTCCTATTACTTGTGCTGTGTTTTCTCCCCTTTGATTTGCTAGATGCAAGTGAAGTGGACAGCAGTATTTAATCAGACATGGACTGTGGGAATGTAACTGACAGGAGAATCCACTGCAGCACATCAACGCATGCTAATGGATTTGGGGTGATGGGGAAAGGAATTAGGCTTGTATTAAAGCAGCAGTAAACAAAGCCCCATTTAGCTTCTAGAGACTGTATTTCTCTAGTACATTTCCTGGTACTGAACAATTCCACTGTCACAGTTTTGTTTTTTTCACAAAGTGCTTTTATTCTATAGTTGCCTGTTTCTAAGCTCTCTGAATTTAATCCTTTTAGAGTGGAAATTTAAATGCTACTATACTTCTGTAATTAGAGAGCCTGAAGGTGCAGGTTATTAGTCTTTTGAAACACAGGCGTGCTTTGCATCAAATTGCAGGGTTGAGTTTGTTGGAGCATGTGCGTGCCTTGTGCTCTGGCAGTCAGTGCTGGTGATTGCGCGTGTGGCTCGCCCCTCGGCGAGCACAGTGTGTGTGAACGCAAGTGCCAGCATCAACATCTGAGTCAAACTCTTCCAGACTGTCCTTGCTTGACTGTGTTCCCACTAAAGTAATTGAATCTCTGCTCCTTTCATGTCTAGGTCCAGTTAACAGACTTTGAAAACTCTGCATATGTTGTGTTTGTGGTATTGCTAACCAGAGTGATTCTGTCATATAAACTGGATTTTCTCATTCCTTTGTCCAAGGTAGGTGTGAAAGATCAGATCTGTTAGAGCTAAATATAATGCTTCAAGTCTGATTTTTATCCCCTGCAAGCTAGGAAGTAATATTTGTCCACTTACAGAATAGTTATTTTTATCTTCCGGTCAGTTTTCATCTGTACCAGTACTTTGAATTAATTTAAACTCTACAATATTAAACAAATATTTTACTGCTGTCTCATGGAATTAAACATAGACAAATGCTGTAGGAGTTTCTGTGATGCCTTGAACTAGCGTTGAACTGCTGCAGAAATGTTGAGAAATACCATTGTCACAAGGCTGTTTTGAGGCTGGGAAAGGGTATGTTTCCCCCATTTTACATGCAGGAGAGAAATATGTGGAACTCAAAATAAAAACTTCAGACTTATCTTAACATGAATGTTGCCTGTGTCTCATGCTCTTATTCTGTGTTTTGTTTGAATCTAATGAAAGGAGTTCAGCATGCTTCCTGTTGTACAGTATTTGAGTGAAAACAAATACTGCTGATTCTGGTCACAACTGTGGCTTGTTTTTAGACAGACAAGCCATGCAAAATATGTTTTTTCTGTAATCTTGCCCTCACAATTGCTGAACTGTTTTGTGTGAAACTGTCCTTGCATGTCCTTTTTCATGGCACTTGACCAAAAAATGTCTTTGTAGATGGATATTCCTGTGATGTTATAGGTAGCTTTAAAAAAGATCTTGTAGGGCAGAAGGCTTTTGACATTCTGCTGGAAAATCCAGCATAGCCATAGTACCCTGTGGCTTTTCATAGAATTTTTTTTAATTAAAATGGAGAAAAATATTGAAGTCGTAAATTTACAGTAATCACACCATACATACATGGTATGATTTGGTATGACTTCTAAAAGGACATGTCAGGGAGTTCAGACTCCATGAATAATGCAGCAATTTAGCAGTTAGATTACATAATTACATTGTTATTTGAGTGTCTCAAAAGCACAAAATTTTTAACTACCAGTTAAGAGTGAGTAAGAGATCAGGTGCTGAAAGAACCTGAACAGAATTGGAGGGCTGGGGGGCTTAAAATTGCTGGAGCTTGCCAAGCAATTTGGCAGGTAATACAACACAGAATTGCACAACCCTTGGTAAGCCTGCCTCTTTCAAGTAAAATAATAGGGGGTTATGGGGCTAATCTCACACTAATCTTGGCTGTCTGATTGAATGTGGTTGAACGCTCATCAGCTGGGACTGGAGTTCTTTCAAACATTCAAAACAACCTGTTGTGTAAATAGGTTTCATAATATAAAATGAATTGAACACAAAGGTTTCAAAGGTAAGAAGTAAAGATTTTGCATAGCATTTAGTTAAATAGCAGACAAAGAATTCAGCGAATTATATCTCTTTTTCTGAAGACAATATGGTGAAGCTAATGTCCAAAAGCTCTATGATGTTAATTAATTCCCTGAGAATACACCAACCAAGGAACTTGGACAAAATCTTTCATCCAGAAAGACAGAGCAATGCTTATGTCATTTGCAGAGCAAATGTTGTAGCTTGGGGGACTTTAGAGAAGCCTGAAATTTAGAACTTTTTTCCTAGCAATCTAAGTTTAAAAATCTAATGTGTTTGAGATAGAATAGATATGATTCCCATACAAACTTACTTCATGCTGTTTCTGGAAGTTTGTTTAAAGACAGTGATGATTTTCTTAATAAAAGCAGCAAATTATGGCTGAGGAAATTGAAATTTTCTTCTTCCGTACTTATTTATATTGCATCTAAATATGCAAAGAAGTCTGTCAGGAGGGATGTAACCTGGTAATTGTAACTGTTCCTGTGTTTTCATCCAAACTTAAATTAGCATAGCATGTTCTAACATAATACCATTACCTATTCTGCTGGAGACCCAGTTTCATAAAATGTCATCTATTGGTGGGTTTGTCCTGGACACTGAAGAATGAAATAAAACTTAGCTTCACAGCTTGACCTTGTGTGATGAAATAGTAAGAAACACAGTAGATATTTCAACTTCTGAAACGCAAATGTGACAGTTTGGTAGAATCCTACTTTTCTAAAATGTCACAGATCTCTGAAAAACTTTTTTTGCCAGGTGGATGAAAACATGAAGGTGGCCCAGAAAAGAGATGCTGTACGACAGGGAATGTTTTACTTCAGAAAAGATATATGCAAAGGTATCACATCAAGTAATCTGACTAACATTGTTGTGAATGTTTAGCACATGTCTTGCTTTTTAACCAGTTTTTCCTTTCCCTTTGTCACACATGAAGGTGGAAATGGTGTTTTGGATGGATGTGGCTCTGCACAGAATGGGACAGGCACCGACACAGAAGAGTACACCTTAATGAGCATTGACACAATTATCAATGGGAAGGTCATAGCCTCTTCTACCTGGAACACATTCTGTTCTACCCTCCCAGAAACCAGACTGAGTGTGCTTTTTGCTGATTCTGTTCTCTTGCACAGGAAGGAGTCTTTCCTGGTTTGATCCCAATTTTGAATTCCTATCTTGAAAACATGGAAGTGGATGTGGATACAAGATGCACCATCCTAAACTATCTGAAGCTAATAAAAAAGAGAGCCTCTGGTATGTTTGGTATTTTTGGACTTTGACTTTCTTGTCATTTTTCTACTTTCAATTGGGTAAGACTGATAGGACCTGTGAATGTCTCATTAGCTGTTGAATCATTAAAGCAAAGGACTAGAGTGTGTTCTCTGGCTTAAATCTTGTCCTGTCTATTTTTAATCTTTAATGTTTAGTAAGCCATTTTAGAATTTAAATTCAGAGTAACTGATAGAGTAACAATCATGGTTTAGAGGGTATATACTCTCTCAGTCCTTGATTTTGCTTTTCAACACCATTTACTGCTGCTTTTGCCACTGTATTGTCCACTTTGTAGTTGTTTAAACATACACTAGTCCACTTTGCCCTGTCACTTGAGTGTTGTAAGAGTATTTGAGGCTGGGTCTGATAGCTTGCCTGATACTACTGGTGTGACTCCAAAGCATTCATAAGTGTAAACTCAGGTCTGCCAGATCATGGAACCTGGACTTTAGCTCACTGATAAGAAGGTCCTTCTGTAAGTAGCAGAACTCCTTCAAGGCAGAGCAGAGCAGGCTCTTCCACAGTCTTTCCCGTGTTACAATGTTTTTCAAGACAGGTGTAGAATGACTGTTTATGTTTCTTTTTAAAATGCAGCAGTATAATGAGTAAAAGATGCAGGCTCTTAATTCAGAACTGTGTGCTTAGCTCAGTCTGCAGCAACTTTGTAACTTTTTCTTTGTAAATCCCCTGTATAACTGCATTGATGTAAATTTAGCTAGATGTTTAATTTTAGCCTCATAAGTCAAGAATTTTTTTTCTTACCCGTCTCCTCCCCCCACCCCAAGTTTTAAACTGAAGTGCTGCATTCCTTTTTAATTCTTGAAAATTGCTGTTGAAGCTTCTAGGTAAAGACCTTTCTAAAGCTGAGGTGGAAATCAGGATTTTGTCTTATCTGGTAATTCACTACTTCAGCAGTTCTTCAGAATGATAACATTCATGTTTTTAAACATTCCCTTGTCTGTTTGGGGTTTTTTTCCTTCAGAGAAATGGTTTTGAGAAAACAAGGAATCCATAACTGTAGCAGGCCTTGTTCCTAAGGCCTAGTGACCAGCTGCAGGTGTTCCCCACCAAGAAAAACTTTGCTACCTGGTGCAAAGTTGCAGTCATTGCAAAAGTCAGCTCCTGTATTTACACAGACCTAAAAGCTGTGAGAGCGAGGTAGATAAGATTGTAGGGTTTATAGTTCAGGTCTTATGAACTGAAATGACTTTCAAATGAGGCTTCTTAAGACCTAGAATTCACAGAATAAAAAAGCATTAGGTATTGTATTACTATGCCACAATGTTTCTCAGTTGTGAGCTTTGGATTATTCCAGTTTACTCTTGATCTTAAATCAAATGTTCCTGATCCACGGCCTATTCAGTATGAGTCATATCCACACAGAGTGTCCATCTTTCAGATTTCTCAAATGGTGAACTCAGCACTCATGAGTTAAGACCACTGACACCTTAGCTGCTGTGGCTATAACCTTGCCCTAGCATAATTCATTTGAGCTTTAGTCCCTGCCTCTCCTGCAGCACAGCAAGGTATTACCCTCCTGCTCTCTGTGTAGCTGGTGTGTGACTCCCACCACTCAGTGGGACTACAGATTTGCTAGGCAGGCAGCAGCTGCTGACCACCACCAAATATTAATGAAAGCAGTACTGAGGTAGCAGCATCAAGTGGTCCTTGTCCTGGTGTGCTCTGCTGGCTCCTGACTGCCTGCAGTGCAGTAATCACAGAGCTTGATAAGCATTCACCGATGTGATTTCCATGATCTTTGCCTTACCTTTCTTGAAGCAGTTACACTTTTGGTCCCCCTAAAGTCATATAATAAGAAATGACATAGATAGACATATTATATGACTATGTCATAAGATATGACATAGTCATATAATAGAAAGGAAGTTCTATTATATGCTTTTTGAAAAAATTAATTCTGTAGTTTTTCATGTTTAAGTGCTCTTCACAGTTATTCCATTATACGCCTTCTAGTTCCTGTGTTGTAGGATCATGTTTATCTACTCACTTGTCATCAGCATTCATAATTGTGTGGATCTCTCCAGTATGTTGTTGCTCCTGAACTTACAATTCCCTTTGCCTCTCCTTGCCTGGAAGGTGTCTCACACCTTTTGTCAGTCAGTGGTGCCCTCCTCCCCTAGGTAACTGCGGGAGCTGCGGGCTGTGCTCCGTGCTAGTGAAGGTGTGCAGGCTGCGGCGGGGCGAGCGCGGCCGTGCCTGGGCTGCCTGGCCACTAGGTGTCTGTGTTGCTGTGCCCTGGGCACCGCCGGCTCCTGCAGCTCTGCTGCCGGCTCCTGCAGCTCTGCTGCCTGCACTCCAAACCAGGCTCCGCTCATCTCCTGGCTCCGCTGGCTTTCTTGCAGGCCCCCCGCTTCTCGTTGGTGTCAGAAGATTTTCATGTTGAGTTTTTAGTGCCTTCAACAAATAAAGCCTCTTGGGTTATTTTTTTCCTGCCCTCTTACTTAGAAGTGTAAACTCTGGCCTCATTCTTTTAAAACATTACTTTTGGTTTTTGAAGCACATTTTGATTTCTAGTAACCTTTTTTATTATGCTTTTCTTTCTGGTATTTTCTGCAATTTTTCTGATTTGTCTTCATGTACATCTGTTCAAAACCACGACTAGGATATTTTTAAATGGTGTTGGATTCTTTTTACTTTTTATTTATGTGTTCCTTCATGCTTTCTCTAACTTGATTCCTGTTGTTTTTTGTAATATTCTTAAACCAAAGACTTCTATAGTGGAAGCCCTTGACTCTTTCCACTCTCACAACAAAGCTGATGTTCTGGTAGCTAGCCATGAAAGTTTTTTTAGGCTCTTTGAGCGTCCCATCAGCCCATCTTGACGTCTTAACAGTCAGAGTTACCTTAAACTTGTAGTAGTTAAGGTTTGCCTGCATGTGCTGCATTCAGGAGCAAGATTCAGCAGCCTGGACACTGGTGTCCAGCCAGCCCCCAGCTGCAGCTTCATGGGGATACCAGTCTCCTGCAAGTGGTGTGTGTCATTCAGTGACCTGTTACAGAGGTGCTGGGGACTCTTGGGTACCTGCTGACCAACCCAAGAGCTGTGGAGTGAAGCAGAGGCACTGTGTACAAACCAGAAGTTGTTATAATTGGGAAGCAGCCTATTTTTTTGCTAGAGTAGCTGCCAGAGGGAAAAAGAATAATAAGCCCAAGTTGACTGATCAAAACTAGCAGCTCAGTTGGATGGATCAACTGCAAACTTACTTTATATAAATGTAGTAGTGCAAAGGTGTTTGTTGATTCATCTCAGCCAGATTCTCTGTTAAATGAAGCATTTAATACCTTTTGCTGTGCAATCTCTTGGTAGCACCTGTTCCAGTTGCTACTTCTCTCTGCATTATGTCATTGAACATCTGAGAGTTGGAAAATTGCACGAGATAAGTGGCTTTTAGACCATCAGGGATATGTCAGCTTAATTGTGCCTGCAGTTTAGCCATATTTGAAAACCAAAAAGTATAGGAATGTGTTCTCATGAAAGCATGGGCTACTCATTAATTGTGTATATAGTGCACAGAACTCTAGGTGTTCTACTGCTAAATTAGATGTATAAACTGTGAAATTTAACTTCCTCTTGCCCACAGGAGAATTAATGACAGTTGCTCGATGGATGAGGGAATTCATCGCGCAGCATCCGGACTACAAGCAGGACAGTGTGATAAGTGATGAAATGAACTACAGCCTCATGTGGAAATGCAACCAAATCGCTCTAGGCCAGACAGAGTGTCCTGAACTATTGGGGGTAGGGTTTAATAAGAAACAAAGTGGAAATAAAGCTGACTCTTTGCAATGAATGAATGAATGAATGCTTCTTAAATGATGAAAAGATTAAGCCTTTTAGCAAAGCACTAGCAAAGATACTGTGAATCTGGTACAGTTTCATGGTGTGAAGACCAAAACAGGGATACTGCACTATAAAATGGGCCAATCTGCCTAAATATTCATTTAAGGCATCCTAAAATAGGCATATTCTTATTGTTAAGGTTTATACAATCTACATGTAAATAGTAAAATATTTTTATGATTAACATCAATGTATTTTAATAACATTGTAACTAAGGTTATTGTGAATTAGCTTGTAACTTTTTTATGCTGAATATAGAAAGAAAAATTGTCATGAACAGCTTTGTAAATGTAATGGTACTTGTATATTATATGCATTCCAGTTACTGAATGTTTACTGTAATTTTTTTAACCTGGAATGTGCTAAGTAATTTACCTTATTGTGTAAGAAAAAAAAAATCCTTCTGGATCTACCTGAATCACAGATACTTCTTCCTTCCATTTGGGTTTTGAAAGTATGTAAGAACAGGTGAATATATGTGCATCTGAGTTGTTAATCTTACAGTAGTTTCTCAGTTGCCACAAGATCTTCATCCACTTGTAAACTGTAAAACTCAGAGGAACAGATCTGTCTTTATTCAGATAATGCAAGTCAGCCTGCCTGCAGATGCAGTTATTTTTTCCCCTGTGAAATAAGATGTATGCTGTCTCAGTTCAGAAAATCTGCCTGATGATCTCATAAAAAAGTCGTAATGGGAGATGTGTCGAAAGAGAGGAGATGAGAGCTGGACATACAGCTCTCTTCACAAAGGAGCCAGAGACACCTGCTCTGGACTTCAGCCTGCTTCACTGCTCTTGTCCCACACTGCTGCTGTTCCCATAGTCGACAATGACTGCAGCACAAAACCAGACTTCTGTCCATTCTTCCTGAAGGCTGAGTTTCTCATTTTGTCATTTTGTTAATTATAAATATTTTTGTCAGCATGTTTATTTTCTATAAGGTAATTTATGTAGGTGGCTGGGGTTACCTACATAGCTGTAGTTATGGACAACTTAATCCCCTCTAGAAAACAGTTTAAAGAGAAATTTTGGAATGCACTGATCCTTTGAATTGGAAGCTGGTGCTGGGAGTGACTGTAATCTATTTAAATTCAGCCATTGCATCTGTAAATAAAGCAAACTTAAAGGGGCCTTTTTGATTTAGCTTCTTAACTAATTTCTAAAGGTGAATTGCTTTAGGGGTAGAAGATGCAAAGCTTAATGGAAGCATATAAAAATACCTAAGATCTGATGATTTTTTTAAAAGAACTAATGGAGAAACTGCAGTGAGAGGTGCACCAAGAAGCTTTTATGTACTGAATTACACTTCATTCTGTGTTCACAGGTGTGCTTTAGAGAATAAAAAGAATACTCTTCCTCTGCAGTGGTGAATTTGTTTTAATTAAGATGTAGGCATATGCTAATTTAGTTTCTGTAATAAGGAAATAAAAATAAAATTTGCAGTATGTGTTGGTCACTTGCATGACTTGAACCCACATTTTTAGATTCAAAAAAGGAGGAGTTGCATACCTGGCAGGTACAACTCACCCAGACTTACTTTGCTCACAGTGGAGCTTCTCAGGACTCAGACAAATGGTCTGACACTCCTACAGCAAACAAGTCCTTGCTATTGTTAAAGTAGCATCTGTCTGACTGCACAGCATGAGCTGCTGTGCTTGGAAAACCCTTAAAAATAGTTAGAATGCTTTTTTGCTGGTACTGCTTCAGTACATGTCCTTATTCCCTTTCAGTTGATGTTGAAATCACCCTTCTGGCCAACTGTGTGTCCTGTAAGTTAGAGAACCTTCTGTCACGATGCCATAAAAGTTGTGGCTGGGAGTTTCCCTCCTGATTTCTTGTGTGTGTGTGTTTCCAAAAGGGATGAGTGAGATCGAACACAGAGTCGCTTCTGTTTTTTGAGACATGCATGGTTGCAGTGTCTAAGCATTGTACAGTCACTAGCTGAAGAGCTCAGGTGTGTGATCCAGCCTGTTCTTTATAGTGTGGTGAAGGCTGTCAGCACAAACCAGAGCTGCTGCAGGGACGGGGGCAAGCTTTGCCACTGCCTTTGAATACAACCTAGAGGTGGCTCTGTTCTGTCTGTGCCCACTCTGAGGTAGAGCAGCAAACCCTAGTCCAAGCCTCAAGCCCTGGCTGACCTTTTGCAGAGAGCATGAGAAACTTCTTTGGGCTATGCATACAGGACTTTTGGTTCTGCAGTCGTGAAGTGCTTTCATGGAAATGACAATTCCAACAATCATGTGAGCAAAGGGAGGGGAAGAAGTAGTCACAGTTCACCTGAGGTGAATTGTGATTGATTCCTTGCCCAAAGACTTTAACTGTGCGTCCGTCACGGCACTTTCAGTGATCATTGTGCTGGCCCCAGTTCAGCCCCAGTAACACACTTCATGCCTTCCACTCAGTTTTCAGCTAGGAGATCCCACTGTGATCTCCAGAGGTCTTGATGCTATGAAATCCAATTCCAGTTTTCTCTTGTGTCAGACTATTTATGTTCGAGTGTCTTGTTTATGGATTATTGTAGCCATGCTTTTATCATAGCCTACATCCTTAAAATGTCTCCTTTTGTGTGTGCACAGAGCTCTGCAAGCAGCTTGCCTTTGTCAGAGTGGTGCAAGCCTGCTCCAGCCTGGCTTCCTCCCTCCACGGGGCCACAGGTCCTGTCAGGAGTGCATGCCATTGTGGATTTCCCACAGGATCACAGCCTCCTTTGGGCATCCATCTGCTTTGCTAGGGATTCTTCTAGGAGCTGTGGGTGGATCTCTGCACCACCATGGGCCTTCATGGGCTGCAGGGGCATAGCTGCCTCACCATGTTCTGCAGGGAATCTCAGCTCTGTCACCTGGAACACCACCATCTCCTCCTCTTCCTCTGACCTTGGTGTCTGCAGAGTTGTTTCTCACACATATTCTCACTCCCCTCTTCAGCTGAGTGCTGATGTGCAGTTTTTTCCCTTTTTCTTAAAAATGCTATTCCAGAAGCACTACTGCTGTTGATGATGGGCTCAGCCTGGGCCAGCAGCAGGTCCATCTTGGAGCCATGTGACTCTGTTGCACATGGAGGAAGCTTCCAGCAGCTTCTCACAGAAGCCACCCCTATAGCCTGCCCAATCCAAAATGGGGCCATGCAAACCCAGTACAGTGATCCCTGGAATAAAATTCCCTTAGAAATGGGAAACTCCTTGTAAGAGTCTCCTAGACAGGTAAAGTCAGGAAGGCTTTGCAGGCTGCAATGCTTTCTGCCCATTCCCTGGCAAGTATGAGGATTCACTGTACAGCAGTGGGAGCAGTAAATGCAAGTTTCTGCAGCTTGTGTAGCAGCAGTGTGTCTCCCTTTGAACAAGCAATGTCTTTCCCGAAGAAAAGTGTAACTGTAAATGCTGGCTTATGAATTGAACAACTGGGGAGGATACTATGGCTTATGTTAAGCAAGAAATGGCTGTAAAACTCTTCTTCCAGTCTTTGAAAACAATGTTAATTTAGCCATTGAATTTAGTTATGTATTGCAAAGTTACTCCAAAGTTACACCCTTGTGACATGACACAAAGTGAAAACTAAAATCATGCTGACAGTGAGAAAGTAAAAAGTAAATTTTTCTTCACTTCACTTTTTCAGTGAAGGAAAGTTAAAATAATACCCAGAGCCACATTGTGCTCAAAAAAAAAGTGTTGATGGCTCCTCATCATTGACTTCTAAGAGTTTGTGTTCTGGCCAGAAAAATGCTAGTTTATAAAATATTTAAGCAACAACAATTGTTCTTACTCTGGAAAAAGCTCAAGCTCCTATTAAATGCAACTAGATCAAAAGTAAGCAGATTTTTATCAGATGGTACAGGGTGATGGTACAGATTTTGATGGAAGATCTTAAGGAGTGCCTTACTATCAGTGCCTTGACTACAGCCAGCCTGTGTGGCAGTGAGGAGTTGCTAGCTGTGTGTTGCTCTGGCAGGTCACGTTCAGAAGAGGTGACTGGGGGCAGGGAAGAGAAAGAATGAAGGAGAGAAGCCTATTGCCATCCTGAGAGGTTCCATTTTCTCCCTACTCTTTGATTTGTTCTGGGGAAGCATCTGTGCCAAGATGACCTCAAGTTCTCCAGCATTTTTCAGTCAAGTTTCTTCTTTCCCTTCAACCATTTTCTAGCTTGGGCTGTATTCCTTCCTGTCTGTTCCCATCTGTGCATGCACAGGCAGAGCTGGACATCTAATCCTTGCCAGCTTACTCACCACATGGGCATTCAGAGGCCAAGAACTTGGAGTGTTTTTCTTGGCACTGCAAGGGACTGGGACTCCTTGCCCAGAGATCGTCACACAGCTGCCTAATGAAAAACAGGAAAGCCTTCCAGCAAAAAAAATACCTCTCTGCTGAGGGGAAGCAAGACTTGGCATCACCCACATTTCCTACCTTTCATCCCACTCTGCAGCGTTTCTGTGCATTATTCATCCCACTGGCATCAGCTACAGGCATCTGATTCTAAAGAGCAGTAGGACAGAGGATGGCATGGGATGCCAGTGGAGGCAGGCCAAGCTGGCAGCCAGCTCTCCAGACCCCCCAGACTGTGGAGAGCAGGAGATGGAGCTGTTGTACTCTGTCTCAGACACAAACTGGACCACTGAGCACAAAGCACTTCTGCCTGTAATTTCTCAGCCTGGCAGGGTGAACCAGAGCAATGCAGTATAAACTCCGATGGGATCCCTGGGCTTTGGCAGCGTGGCCATTGCCAGCAAAATGAAATAGGCTTGGCACAGGGAGCAGAAAGGCAGGCAGGGTCCTCGCTGGGGTGTGCTCAAGGCACGGCGATGAGGTCGGACGAAGCTCATGACTGAGGCCAGGGCCAGCCCTCGGTGTCCTCCTAAGGTAAGAGGCACTGCAGTGAGCTGGGAGAGGAAACAGCTGCTCTTAGCCAAACAAAGGGGAAAAGGAGCCAGAGCCACAGCGGGATTTCAGGTCCAAATCCTCTGTGGGTTTATGCCCAAGTGGCTACTCACGGGTTAACCCATGAACTCTTCCTGGTGGGTCGCACAGCAGAGCAGCAGTTATTCCTCTCCATCCCTGCTGCATTCCCACTGGGAAGGGGCAAACAGCAGATGAAGCCAGTGGTGGGGCTGCCTGGGGACACCCCAGCTGGGAGCCCTCCAGGCAGATGTGCTTTGTAGATGCCCTATAAGCAGGTCAGACCTCTGTGTGTGTCTAAAGAGCAGTCCAGACCAGCGTGTCCCTTTCCAACGTTTGGTTTAGCCACACAATTGCTGGGAGCAAAACTGCCATGGTCCAAATTAAAACATGTAACATTCCAGTGCTTCTGGACATGACACATCCTGAACAACGGTGTGAGGTGAAGAGGTGAATTCTTTTAAATGCAGTTTGCTCTTGCTCTGAAAATAATCATTTCTTGACAACAAACTTCACTCACTCTTTAAACAAAATCTTCTTGGGTCTCCTTAAAGAATGGCATAAAACAACCTATTTCAAATTTTTGTCTTTTTCCCTTTACTTCCAGTGCAGCCCAATTGGCACACATCCCACAGCTTCTTGGTGGAGAGGGATGCAGCCGTTTTTAGAGATGCATGTGAAAAGCAGAGCTCCAGAAGGGAGTGCCCACATATCCCTGGAAATTCATTCTGACTTTCCACTTCCCACTCATCACAGCACATGTGGTGTCATCAGTATGTGCCCATTCCCACTCAGGCCACAGGGACTCAAAGAGGTGGCATGGTTAGGAAGGGAGAAGGTAGCCAGGCATCCTGCTTCAGTCCCTCCAGCTGTGACTCTGGCTTCCAGAAACATGGCATGTTTGGCCTTGCTTTCAAAAAAGTGTCATGCTTGCCCTGAACCCCATCACAGTACTAGGACAAAACATTTCTCATCCTGCCTCAGAAAATCAAAATCCACAGAACAGAAAGGAAACTTAGAGGATTACAACTGTGCAACAAGAGTATCCAGGGGAAATCCCGGCAGGCTGCTGTATTTCCCACTGAGCACCTTCTGTACTCGTATGTTTGTACAAAGCTCTGTATTAGTTTTCAAGATATACCACAGCAAGCTGCCCTTGGGAAGAGGAACACTTCCTCCAGGTCCACGCTGTCCAGAGGGGATCATCTGTTAGGCACACCAGTTGTCAGGACATCAGCAAAATGGTTAACTGTTTCCAGCTCTGCTTTCATCCTGAAAGGGGGAGGGGGGTTATCTCCTTTTGTCCTGATGCAGCCAACAGAGTTCTGTAGTATGTCCAAACTTTGGTCCCAAGCACATTTACTGTTGCAATGCCACGCTACAACACCTCTCAGCTGATACATGGCAACCAAAGGCACAATGTGGGTCTAGAAGTGCCCACAGGATGATGTGAGGTGGTGAGTCTGATGCTCTAATTGCAGTTAATGTCTAAGGCATTATGATAAATTTTATCATCAAACTGCACTGTCTTTACAACTTTTCCTTGGCTGTGCCTAGTTTGAGAGAGATGACATAGTGACAGCCTTGCCCACCCATTTGCTATCTTTTATCATCAACAGATACAGAGCATAACTTGGTTTGTTTTTATACAGAGTATAAACTTAGTTTGTCTTAGCTACTTCCTTGTAAACAACTTTTACTGGCACTGGCTCAAAATCAGCCAGATTGGAGATTCTCCAATACCTGTCATGAAAAAACACCTCTGGGCTGTGTCCTGGGACACTGCAGGTGGCATGTGCCTCCAGGAGGGTGTTATAGACACTTCAGAAATCACTGAGCACTGTGATCACTGAGTGCTGTGTCTTCATGGCACACCTCCAGTTGGAGATCAGCGGCTATGACGGGCCCTACAACAGAAACTGGTGATTTAGCAGCTACTTTCAGAAACTCTTTCAATGGGGCAGGAAACACTGATGTAACACCAAGTTCCCAGTTTTGAAATCTGCCTGATGTTTTCTGTGGGGATAGGAAAGGAAAAAAAAATCTGAATCCCAGCATATCCCAGCTTCTCTGTCCAAATGTTCCCAGGAGCTCCGCCTGCTCCAAGAAGCAAAGGTGAACCTAGTCAAGAGAAACTGCAAAGATGTTTTCCAGGGGAAAAGGCCAGCTTCATCATTACTTCCCCCTCTGCCAGCCTTACCTTCTCCTTCAGGACCACACCCTTCCTGCCCCCTCCTCTCCCAGATAGCACACCTCCGTGGCTGAGTCTCTTGTCTGACTGACAGCTTCTTTTGCTCCTGAGTAAGCTCTGCCTCCTGATTTTAGCCTGCCTGCCTGCCCCTCTGCAGCTCGATGTCAGCAGCCCGACACCCATGGGATGCAAAATGGGAGGCTGTGCCTGCTTCCACTACCCAGGTGGTGGAAGAGACACAAAAAAACCGGGGAAGCCAGACATGGGCATGAGCCACACAATAGTGCTCTTAAAATGCCTCATTATTTGGCATCATGAAGGAAGACTGCAAGGCTTATGCAGCCGAGACTGGAAAACAGAGTGCACAAGTTACAAGCTTGTGTGCGGCTTTTTTTGTCCACAGTTAAAGAAAAAAAAAAAAAAGGAAGAAGGAAAAGAGGGAGGTGCTAAGGAGCTCCAGTTTGTCCAAGTTCAGTTTATCTGGCAGCTCAGATTTCAGTGTGGGTAGAAGAAGACAGGTCTGGTGTAGAGAGTGAGTTGTAAATTGTCTGCAAGGAGACAGGCAAAGGAAATGTGTTGCGTTGTGTTTGTTACCCCTGTTTCCAAGTTTGTTATGGTTCTGTTTTGTACCCCTCCTTTTCCCTCTGAATGGTTTTACCTCCCCCCTCCACAATGTCAATCCTCCTTTCTCTCCACCCATCTCCCGAGAAGACTGCCAAGTCATTGCCTGGTCCCCTCCCAGGATCCCTGCCAGCCACTCAGCCCCCACCCCGTCCCTTTTGTCTAGAACCTTCCACCAGGGCATTGAGTGATTGGCCAGAGGCCAGGGCCCTCCCTCCAAGTGTTTCCCGATTTGTGGACCCTCATGTCTATTTCCTCCGTTTTCACACCCCTAAGTTTCCCCATTTCCCCACAAAACAACAAAAGGGTTGTTTTGTGAACCCTTCCCTCGTTTCCACCCCCCTTTAAAAGTTGTTGTCAGAGCCCAGTCTGTGCTCTTTGCGGCTGGCTCCCCTGAGGTGAGGGACTCTTTGTGGTTCCCGAATAAACCTTGGTCTGCACCCCTGCTGAGAGCCAACCCCTCATTCCTCCACTATCTGCCAGCTTCTCCTCCACTGCAGGGCTAGCACCCCTAGCCACCCTCCTGTACCCCAGGGCACGGGAGAGTGTCCCCCGCCGTCCGCCGTGTCGGAGCTGGCCGGGAGTGTCCAAGGAGGACAGGGCGACAGAAGTTCTTCATTTATTCAGAGACAGGAGACTAGACAGTTGAAATGGAGACCAGCAGGACATACAGGAGCAGTGAGAAGCCGAGAATAACCACCAAAGGCTTTACCCACCCAATAAAGTGAGGGGATAGTCAGGAGGCAGCCTAAGAGTGGGCAGACCAGGAAAAAGTCAGAGAAGATTTAGATAGCAGGGAGAGTTTAGTAGTGTCTGTGAAACCTGATGGTCCAGGCAACATATATCTGGCATGTAATTTGGGATGGAAGGCCTTTTTGTGTCTGCAGAATTTTATCTTTAAAAAAAACCTATTAAGAAAAACTTCTCTAATTTTGAGCCTCTCCTACCATCAAGTAATTGCCAAGGAATGCTTTATTATTCTTACCTCATTAGCTTTGGCACACAGTGAGGCAGGCAGGAACTGCTCTGTGTCTGGCTCCCGTGGAACCAGTTTTGGACATGCAGCTGGCAGCCCTTTTCTAGGCTAAGAAAGCCGAGCAACTCCTTTTTCCCAAGAAAAGCAGGGGGTTCCATCGTCCTACTTCCTTCTGTGTGGCAGATAGAAACCAAAAAATGGTGAAGCATCACTGTAAAAGAGGAATGGCCTCAGTCGAAATGTCAGGACTTGGTGCTGAAGAGAGGGTGAGGCTGGGAAGCAGCGGGGTCCAACATGACAAATGCTCCCTGTGCTGATGGCTGTCAGCCATGGGACAGTAGGTGAAGATTTTAGCAAGTGGCACATTGCTTGTGCTACTGATCCTAACATGAACTTGGGCTTTTGCAGACTTACAGCAATGTTTTGTGTAGATCAGAGTGATAAAAGTCCATTAATGGTGACTTCTTTTTTTTTTTTTTGATGGGTTGAGGCACCAGACCCTTGCTCATTTATTGTCCTCTACAAGGGTCTGACCTCCAGACTCCTTTTGACCTCCCAAGTTTCCCAGGTGTGTTTCTCAGCACACACCTCTCCAAACAGAGGGGAGCACCAAGAGACCTGTGTAGGTCCAGTCACTGACCAAACCAGCAATGCTCAAGTCCAGCATTGGAAGCTGGACTTAAAGGCAGCAGGCTATCCACCAAGTGCAATAGTGGTCACTTTCTGTTTTTCAAGAAGATCTTAGCTTCAAAGTTATTATGAGACCCTTGTGGCTAGGGCACTTCTCAGAAAGTGGAAGTTATATGGTGGTGCTTCTTGGGCATGACTCACTTTCTCAGGCAATGCTCCAAAATCTCTGGCTTCTGGCCAGTCCTAAGCTCTTCTAGGATTCCTGGGAAATAGGGTTTTCCCATTTGAGCTTGTTGTGTAATCAATGCTATCCACTTACTCCATGTAGCGCTGGTTGTGTGAGGTGTTGAGGGGATGTTTCCTTTAAACATCCAGTGTAGGACGGGCAAGCACAGTGCCAAGAGGTGACATGCTTCTGTCCCAACACCTTCTGAGGCAGCTCAAACCCCACTAGAGGCAGCTAACATTGCCCTTTCAGCTGGAGTATAGTGGGCCTCTGATCCTCAAGAACTCTGGCTCCAACACCCTAATGGTCTGCCTCGGGTTTGTCCTGAGGCCTTTGCCACAGGCTCCAGGTGAAGCCCCTTGGTGGAGGGGAAGGAAAGTTACAGGGACAGTGCTGCTCAGCAGTAGCCAAAACACTGGTGTGTTATCAACACCCTCCCAGCTAGCGATGCCAAGCACAGCACAGTGAGGGACGTGTGAGCTCTATCTCAGCCAGACCCAAGTGAGATATGCTGCTGCCTCTGAGGGTTTACATATACACAATCTCCACACAGAGTACCTAAACCAATTCCTTAACATAGTTTTTAAAGAGTCTCTGGTGGAAAGGGAAAGATGAAAATTCTCCAGCCTTTTTATTGGACTTTGCTACTAGAGAACAAAACAGTGCACATTTGTAAACCTCTGTTTGTAAACACATTGCACAGTGTGAGTGTTCTTCCTGCCTAATCTCAGAACACATGAAACAGAGCAAGAGATGGCCAAGGCCAAAGGGGAATTTTCAGAAAAATACAAGGTCTTTCATAATGATGCAGACAAAATAATTTAGAAATTGTTGTCCTGAAAATAGGTGTCTGGGGGATAAACATGCTGGAATCGTCTAAGTAAATTGTGGAACCGGTCACTGCAAAAGGTGAAAGTATAAAAGGGTTTTCCAAGTGATCAGCCAAATTAATGGAAAAGATGTGGCTAGTACTTACAGACAATGGCATCATCATCATTGTCATTACTATTATTGTTATTATCTGGCTTAATATTCAGTGTTCTGGTTACCACTGCCAAGGAAATCCAAAACCATGGAATGCTGGAATGGGGTAAATAAGTCAGGGAAAGATCATTTTGTACCAGATGTTCCTTGTGGTCTTTCCCTAAGCATCCACATCTGCCAGGGAGAGAACATTGGCTTTCTGGTCTGACTAAATTATGTTCTTACAAAATTCAATGTTAATTGGAAAGTAGGCATAGTAGAAAGGACAGACTTCAGCCTATCAGGCAGGCATTGGAAGCTGGACTGGAATTCAAGAAGTCACTAGCAGAGTAGAGAATTGGCAACTTAGAAGAGGTCCCCCAGCAGGTAAACTCCCAGCCACCAGCATGCACATTCCCTACTCCACTGGGAGCCTTGTCTATGCCTGGGGCTCCTCCTTGGGGATGGCTGTTAGTGGCTGAGCATGCAACTGAGTTGAAGTCTTCAGCTTCCTGGGTGGGCTCTCCACACACAGCAGCATTGCACAGGAGACAGCCAGACCAGCTGCAGCCCTGCATTAACTCCTGGCAGCAGGGTGAAGCCTGCCCAGCCCTCTCAGCAGTCACTCAGAACAGGCAGGTGCCTCTCCTGAGATGACTGAGGCCTCTCACAGGGCTACCTGTCTAGCAGCCTTGACTATGCAGAATGTAAGGAAAGCCCTGCTGTTTCCTACTGGCTTTGCTATGCAGCAGCACTGTCAGCTGTTCTGCCCCATGCTCCTGTTCTAGGGGAACATGAGTGATTCTCATCATCTCCCTAACTACTTAAGTAATGTATTAATCTACCTCTAGTTGCTCTTTCTCATGCCCTGACTACTTTCCCAATGATGTCTTATAACCTGATTAATGGGTACAGGCCACATCTTGGGCAATGCTGTTCTAACAGCCTGTTAATATTAACTAGACACTTTGATGGAATTACTTGTTACTTGGAATCATGGAATGGATACCTAGCCCCACCCATTAGACAGAAAATATTTGGGGCTCAGATACAGTCTAAGGAAAGCATAAACGACCTGTCTGGTCACATATTTGTCCAAAAATATATGGTTAGCTTATTCCCTGCATGGTCCTAGCTCCAGCTCCCCTGCACTCTGCAGGCACAGCCCACGAGTCACACAGGCAGGATGCAGCCACACTGTTCAGAGGCAGGTAGAATTTAGCTCTATCATGTTGTGGTCTAACCCCAACCAGCAGCCAAGCCCCACATGGCCACTTGCTCACTCCCCCATCAGTGGGATCAGGGAGATAATCAGAAAAGTAAAAGCTAGAAAATATGTGGGTTGAGATAAAGACAGTTTAATGGAAAAAGCAAAAGCCACACATGCAAGCAAAACAAAACAAGGAATTAATTCACTGCTACCCATGGCAGATGCTCAGCTATCTTCAGGAGAACAGGGCCCCATCACATGTGACAGTGACTTGAGAAAACAAATGCCATCACTCCAAATGCACCCCATCCTTTTTCTTCCCCCCACTTTATATACTGAGCATGATGCCATATGGTCTGGAATATCCCTTTGGTCAGTTTGGGTCACCTGTGTCTCCTTCCAGCTTCCCATGCACCTCCAGCCTCCTCGCCAGTGTGGTACTATGAAAAGCAGAAAAGGCCTTGGCTCTGTGCAAGCCCTGCTCAGCAATAACAGAAACATCTCTGTGTTATCAATCCTGTGCTCAGCACAGCCCCATACCTGCCACTGTAAAGAAAATTATCCTAGCCAAAGTCAGCACATGCATACAAGCAAAGCTGGCAGGTGAATCAGCCCCCCTGACCATTTCATTTACTAATACAGATGTAGCTTATGTGACTCCCACCAACTTCCATTGGCAAAACCAGGTTATATCTATAAATTAGACATAATGACATCTTAAATTTCATGTACCCAAATATTTTCTTCGTTTTGTCACCTGACTCTCTACAGAACTAGAGGAATGTTATGCCTTTGGGGTTACATCCAGCACTACTTAATGACATATCATGTACTATACAGGACCAAAGGAGCCCTTCACAGATGAGGAGGCTGGTCAAGCACCACAGCTCCAGGCAATAGCAAAGCCTCAGAAATTTATGATTCAACCTTGTGTAAATCAAGCAGCATTTGAGTCTCATATAGCAATGTGTTTTTATATACACTGTCTTCACATTCAACTTTTTCTAAAACATCTAAAAGCTACATCCTCACTTTGTGTCTGAAATAGTGCAGGAACTGATTTGCTTTCCTGATAAAGGAAAGTGCAGTTCAAGTGCACAACAATTTGAAAATTAGGGAACAGAAGCATTTAACAGCTGAGGTTGGAAGGGACCTCTAGAGATCATTTAGTCTACTCCCTACCACCCTTCTTAAGGCAGGGTCAGCTAGAACACTCCACCCAAGACCATGTCCTCATGGCTTTTGAATATCTTCACAGATGGAGACTCCACATCCTCTCTGGGCAACCTGTGCCAGTGTTTGGCCATCTGCACAGTAAAAAAGTGTTTTCTTATTTCAGATAGAATTTCCTGTGCTTGAATATGTGCCCATTGCCTCTCATCCTGTTGATATCTAAGAGGCTCTGCCTTCTTCATATCGTGCCATCAGGTATTTATATCCAATAAAAATATTCCCCCTGAACTTTCTCTTCTTCAGTCCAAACATTCCCAGCTCTCTCTGCCTTTCTTCATGTTCTTTCTTCATTCAGTTGCTCCTGTCCCTTAATCAAGTCTCAGATACTTCATGGGACCCAATCCATTGAGGTCATACCTTTCTTATCCAGGAGAACCCAACACTGGGTTGAGCAGAGGGCAAGTGTCACTTCCCTCAACATGATGGCAACACTTTGCCTAATGCAGCCCAGGGCACTATTAGCCTTTTCTGCCATGGGGGAGAATTGCTGTCTCATGGTCAGCTTGTCCACCAGGACACTCAGGGCCTTCTTCTCCCATGTTATTTTCCAGCTGGTTGGCCCCTAGTCTGTACAGGAGCATGGAGCTATTCCTCCCCAGGCATAGGACTTCATATTTTTCTCTACTGAGATGAATGAGATTCCTCTCTGCCCCTTTCCCCAGGCTGTCCAAGTCCCTCTGAATGGAATCAGCCACTCATCACAATTTTGAACCATTAACAAACTTGCTGAGCTTGTCCCATCACCCATCACCAAAGTTATTAATGAAGATGTTAAGTAACAGCGGTCTCAGTACCAGCCTTTGGGTACACTCCTAGTAACAGGCCTCCAGATGGACTTTGTGCCACTGATCACAACCCTTTCAGCCTGTCAATTCACACAGTTGTTCCACCTCATTGTCCACTTACCATGCACATACTTTTCTGTTTGTCTATGAGGATGTTACAGGTGACAGTTTTGAAACCTGGCTAATGCCAAGAAAGAGAACACCACTCATCCACCAAGCCACTCTTCACATCATTGAAGGTCATGAGTTTGAATAAGCACAATTTCCCTTTCAAAAATCCATGTTGGCTATTCCAAATCACTTTGATCAAACAAGGCTTCTTCCACTTGCCTGAAGAAGACCTCAGCTATTACTTCTTTCCAATCCAGTAATCTGTACAAGATACACACAACTACATAACCCAAGCTGGTCTATTCACTAGTACAAAATGAATGACCATTCAGCTTCAGGCAGGTTTCTGATGTAGTCCAATGGACAGTGATTGAGTTGTGGACACACACAAACACACACAAACACAGAGAGGAAAAGATCAGAAAATGTATCATGGTTGGTCCACAGCGTGATGTTGCTTTTTGAGATTTATCCACCAGAACACTGCTGTGTGGGTTGGAGCATCATAGGTCTGCTCTGAATACCTCAGCTAAAAGAGTGTAACACTAAAAGCAGAAAGGGATCTTCTCCAAGTAGAAGTTTTTTTTGGGCTCTAAATACTGCATCAGGAAGTAGGGGCAGGATATAAGGAGCATGTCCTGATGCTTAGAAGGCAGATATCACCAGGAAGGATATCCCTCCTTCCTGATTCCTTGCTACTTCCCACTCTTCTCTTATGTTTTGGGGCATACCCAGGATCCATGGAAAAACACAGCACCAAAGGAGTTTTAATAGGTGTTATGCTTCCTCAAATTTGTACTATAAAGCCGGATTGTGTATGTTATATGAGGTCATTACCTATGTCAGGGAAGAGATGACAGATAGGAAGTCACATCAACAATTTGGTTTTAGCTGACAGAGCATGTACGTCTCCTCATATCTCCAATTTGTGATGAACGATGTCCTCATATCCTTACCTCTGCTGATGCTTGCCTTCATTTTCTAGCTTGACGCCCTCTTCATAGACCATTGGAGAAACTTTCCTGATCTTCTAAGCACAAATTCACATACCCTCATTCTTCACAGATTTCCAGTGCAAGACATATTTCCAATGCTACTGACCTCACATTTCACTCCTCAACTTCAACCCCATATGGCATTTGTTTAAAAGATATCACAGCTCAGAGCAGAGATGTGTTACTTATGAAGACTATGCAGGACCATGCAAACCACTGCCTGACAGAAGGGGATGTCCAGAGCATTTAAAATCAACATGAGGTAGGCTGCTAGATGTGGGTTCCCTCACCTGTGTTGCTGTGGATGCAGAGGTACAGCACTGAGGTTACCTTGGCATCACACCGACAGTAAGTGACAGCAGAGAGCCATCCAGCAGGAGGGATTTGCAATTGGAATGGGTAAACAGATTACCTTTCTTTTTTCTTGTCTGCTTATCCACTCACTGGTGATGTTGTACAGCCTACATCTGCACTCAGGGTTTGTTTAAATGTATGAAGGCAATACCCTTAGAGTCCATTGCAAATACACTGAACATATTTTGGGAAAATTTTTGTTTAACGTTCTTGAAAGAGGAAGACAGATCAAGAGTACAGCACGCCTGCTGTCCTGTCCTGTCCACTACAGCAGTTATTACTATCCCATGGGGAGAGAGAGAAAGCTGTTTCTGAGGAGCATTTACCCCTTTTGAATGTTGCATTTGAATTGTGCAATTATAAGAACAAGGAAGGCAATAGAAAAATCACCAAAAAAAGTGATTTTGATAAACACTTCATCCTTTACAAAATCTAGAAGAGACAGTAGGCGACTTTGCTGCATTTGGGCCTTGTCCTTAATAGTCTGTTTTGCAGGATGTCGGAGAAGGGAGATGTCACACTATATGGTTGTCAGTAGAACTTGTTTATTGTAACCTAAACACCTAGTTAAATACAGTCTTTAACTAGTTCATATATATTGTAAAAGTACAGCTCATCATTGGTTAGTTACTTATCAGTTAATCCGCTTACTTTTACATTTTTGTGGTTAGTTTGTTTAACTTTTCTTCACTCTTCCAATTAAAAAATTCTCTCCTACAACCTGCTGTTGTACCAAGGGCACAGTGACCTTGCCTATTTAGACACTAGCTGTTGATTTTTGTACTTATCTCCTTCTCGCTTAACTAACTGTATTTTCTCAGCTAGCTTAACTGTTTACAAAAATCCTCTACAGCAGGACATGTAAGGAATGGCATAAAATTTCAAATTACTGCAAGAGAAGAAAGTGGTTATTGCTCTGCTGACACATGTACTTACACGCATCTTTCTGTCAAGATAAAACAGCCTGCAGTGTATCCACATTTTAAAGCCTCTTCCCACTACCAGAGAACACAAAAGTGTTGCAAAGTGCTTTAAGTGGTTTCTCTTAAATTATTCTCATATTCTGCTAGTTAAGATTACCACACAATTTAAGATTTTATGTAAAAAATATTATTTTGACCTGTTTTTATAGCAAAACCAAAATCTCCTCTTGCTGCAAGCTAAATTTCTAGTGGATCCTGGAAGAAAGAGTAAGAAGTCAAGCACAGGATTGTGCAGACATTAGAGCTCATTCTTGTGCTTTCAGTAAGGCTCTCTGTAGATGACAAAAATACATTTGTACTTATCATTATATGTTTGGCTTCTTCAGTTGCTGCCTGGAAATAAATATTGCACTAGCATATCTTTGGTAGTATTGTAAAAAAATCACTAGAGCAGCTCAGGAATATTTCACTGTTAATAATACCTTGAGCTTGTCTAACAGGCTTACTCAGTGACCTCTGAGCAAGCACTGAACTGTACAGCTGGGAGGGAAAAGGGGAAACCATGGCTTTCAGGAGGAGTTCAAGTGTGTCCCAGCCATGGCTGGCTGTTAGCCACAGCTGGGGAATAGTTCACTGACAAAGATGGGAAGTGCCAATGCCATTTTCCCCAGCAAAGCATTAAAACTGTTTCCCCCTGCTACCAATGCCACTGTTTTTGACCATGCATTGAAAACAAAGGGCATCTGTTCTTATGCATTTAAAAACATCGTTTGCTTTATATATAGAAATAATAAATCTGTTTAGTTTTTCGTCATTGTCAGACACATGACTCTCTTTGGGCTTATGGCCATTCATGTTCAAACTATAATTGTTTTCCCTTGTGTTTCCCAAGTGTTATTTTTATAAAGCAGTTGTTCCTCTCTAACTGGATAGCAGCAAAAGTAAATCAGCTTCCATGTGTTGAGAAACAAAGGAACAATGAAACATTCAGCCAAGCTTGCCTCAACAGATTATTCTATTTTTTTTTATACTTTCAAGGCAATTTGAAAGGAAAACTGCCCAAGAGCTCAGAGGATTTGGGAGGAGGTACTCTGAGCAGCAACTGTGACTCTCCTGGGAGATTAGGGGCCATATCCTCCCCTCACTTAAGCTCCTGGAAATTGTGCAACTGCCCAAACAGAGCTGGAAGAATAATTTGATCTGTTTTCTTGCAGCGGTACGCTGAGGGTAAATTACTGTGAATAAAGATTTATGTTTGTCAGTTGAAGTTCAGTAGTTTGGTACATGACAGCGGCTCCAAATTTCTCAGCAGAATAAGCAAAATTCAAGCATGAAGAGACTCTGCTTATGGTTCTGGGGAGAGGTGAAAAAGCAAAGTGGGATCAGAGCCATCAGGTGCCAGGATTTTGGGAGTGAGTGCAGCCAAGGCAGGCAGCCCACAGCTCCCCTGTCTTGCTGCCACAGGCAGCTGCCCAGCCTTGCTTGTAACGTTGATGAGTCCTGCTCTGCCTTTCTCAGCCTGGGGCAGTTGTGAAAGAAGACTTGTTAGTTATTTCCATCCCTGCAGCCAACAGGTTTTACATGATCTTCCTGTGGGCTGACAGCAAGCAGGCAATGGAGGCCAGCTGTCACCTAGGAAGCTGACAAGGCACTTCTGTTCAATTGCCTGGACATACACTTCCTTAAGTAGTAGATGGCACTTATATGCAGGGTGTCTCCTGTCTGGAAGCACATGGCTGTTAATAAGGCTAGGGCCGTATTTTAGACCTTGAAAGCAATTTCCAGTTGTGTGATCTGAAACCCAGCAAAATTATTAAGCACTTTGCTCTAAGACATGAAAAAGTGGCAGAGATAGAGAGAGGAGGGCATCACCTACATGCCTTCAGTCAGGAGCTGCAGTAAGGACGTGGTGTGGACACATCTCCCTAGCACTCCTAGGACATACAGAAAGATATCAAACCTAGCTCAAACTGTTAAAGATAATTTCAACAGGCAGAAGGCAGTCATGTGGGCTGGAAAACAGCCAAGATGATGATTAGCACTGTACAAAAAAAGGCTCATCAGTAATGATGAGGTCTATCTGATGAGTTGCTGCTGGGCTTGAAGCACAGGGTGCTGTGTTTCCCACCATGCTGAGCAGTTCTCCTGCCATTTGCCCTTTTCACAATGACCAGCTGGAGAGCTGAGCAGAAGTGCTGACTGCCCCTGGCATCTTTCCCTTCTGGTTTTCTGCCTTTCTTTAGCAGGAGGAAGGTTTGAGTACTTGGCAAAGCCAGGGAGATGGTTTACCTTCAACTGGCTGGACTGCTGGTTCTAGCAAATATTTCCAAGGAAGTGAAGCGTACAGATTCTGTTGCTGTTTTAAAATAAGATATGGTTCTGGGTTTTGACACTGGTATTTCAAAAAAGAGAAAGTTAAAATAGATTTTATATGAGTGGGTGTATTCTTTATAGTTCTACAGTTTATTTAGGCTGTTCAAAATGCCATCTTTTTTCCAGGTAATAATTTCTCATTACCATATCTTCAGACTTCATCTGATTTCTTTCTGCTCCTCAGCTCTGCCCTCAGGATAACTTCCTTTTGTTTTCTCACCAGTGTTCTACCAGCTTCCAGTTTTACTTTATTACCTTCTTTTTTGATTCTTTTTCTCACCTAATTAAACTGAACAACCAACACCATAAATATTTGTGACTTTGGTGATACTAGATAATGTAAAAAGGAGGGAGGTACAGGAAGGAAGTACATATTTTTAGAAGAAAAAGAGGATGTTCTGAAAGTACCTGAAGACAGATGCCAGCAATGCTGGTATTGAAAAAAATAGCATATGCAATGGGTGAATGTTTTTCTGATCTGAATTTATCTGAAGGATGAAACATGCTCTGATGGAGGAACTTTGGTCCTAACCACAGGATTTAAGACGACAACGTGACCATGCAAATATAGTGTGAAGAAAGAGACTTCTGTGTTCCTCTGGTGAACAAGGCCCAAACATTCCCATGCTGGGCTGTAAGGGTGCACTAAATAGCCATGGTTAGAAGAGCACAGACTGACAGACTGGAAGAGACATCAGTCAATGGACAGTCAGTGGGGGGAGAAAATGCCAAGTGGAGGTTCATGTTACTAACACAAAACTGATTTGCAAATGGGCAAGACCAACAGATAAAAGTACTGGATGAGGTTGGAAGCAATTTGGGTTCCAAACTTCTGTTCAGCTCATGTCCATTCAGCCCCAGCCCACTACCCTTCCAACAAGTAAGCACAAGTCTCAGTGCAGGCTGAGATGCTGTGCCAGGCGTGGCATCATGACAGACACATTCCTCACTGTTTGCTAGAATTTAAATCATTAAATTCAAATTTTAACAAAAATCTGAACCATCTAAACATAAAAAGATACTTGTAAGTCTCTCACGAAGCGAAGCTTCTGCTAATGATACCTACTGTCGAAACACCATGCCCAGGGAGAGGGCTCCGAATAATTCCGACTGATTTTCTCCCTTAAGGTCCAGAAGATTTCTCATAAGACACAAGACACCTCCTCTACAGTCCTTATTTTCCTTTTCAAAGCCCTGCTCAGGACTTCACCCCTCCTGTAGGTTCTGGGAGCCCTGTGCTGCCTTCCCGTCTCATGCACCCCAGAGAGATGCTTGCAGTGGCCTGGGCCACTTGCCCCTGGCCAGGGCAGGGCACATTTGCAGCTCAGCTAAGGCTAAAGCAATGTGAAGAGGACATGACATACATAATTAGTCCCTACAGATCTGCTGGGATGTTATCAGCACCTCAAGCTGCCCCTCGGGCACCTCCCCAGGCACTCCCAGAAGAGGAGTGAGCATGAATCAAGCCAAGCACAACCTGCTCATGCCTTTAGCCAAAGCTCCTTGGCCTCGCCAGCAACAACAAAAAAAAAAAAAAAAACAACAAACCATGCCTTGAAGTACCTCAGGGAGTGGCCCGCAGCAGCACATCCTGAGGCAGAAGTGACTGTGGAAAACAAAACACGAGCTTCCCGGCAAGGGCTGGGCCAAAGCCGGCACCGGAGTCACCGCGGCTGCCCTGGGACGCGGCGATGGGAGCGCTGCTCCTGCAGCACGGCCCCGCCGCCAGCGCCGAGCCTCAGGGGCACCCTGCTCCCAGCCCTCCTTCCTACAGTCTGCACCTCACTCCTCCGCGTGCAGTATTCACGGAATGCAGAATGTTGGCTGATAGATAAAACTGAAATGAGTACAGAATTTGGGTTTTTTCCCCCTTCACAAGAGATGGAGGGTTTTTTTTAGATAAAGTAGCATTTAAAAGGGAATATGATAACTATGGGGGTTTTAAATAGCTTTTACCCGAAGTGATGGAATTAGTCATGATCCAAGAAGAGTTTGCCACACAAAATCCAATTTTTAGTTGTTGCTCAAAATCAATGTGAGGCTTATTCCCTCTACTGTTAAAATCAATGGCAATTTGAGTTTAAGAAGAAGCTGGATCCTAGTTCTGTAAAAAATGTAAACCAGATTTTTCCCTCTTTGCCCTGCTCTTTCTAAAAAAAGAAACCCATCACATCTGAGCTATGTTAGTTTACTGCACCCCACCCAGGCAGGTTGCTGACACAGTTCTACATGTGGGCAATTAGGTGTGCAATGTTGTGCTGCAAGCATCAACTAGGGATGAGTATTTTATAAAGCCAACATTGTACATCATTCATTTGGGATGTGCAAGCTTCCCCTGCTGATTCATGTCAAATCAATTCTACATACTGTGGAGTACAATGGTGCAGTAAGAAACACTGATAAATGTATTAAACAGAGGCACTAGTCTGTGGTGCTAATACACACAGAGTGGAGTTCAAAGCCCCTCAGTGCCTGTGTGGCCCATTCTGCCACCCCTGGGAATAGTCATCCTTTGAAGCCGGAGCGCTGGGAACGCTAAGCCTCCTTGTCAGAGCAATGTTCCAGAAGAAATCAGATGACTGCTGATTTTAAAGTCAGTCTGGCAGAGGCTAGGGTTGAGGAAAGGGCAGGGGAACAGCAAGCACCTTGAAATAAAACACAGGATCCAAGTATAACAAAGCTGTGTGTTGGAAGCAGGAGGGGTGGTAAGTAGTCTTGCCCGCAGGTCACATCCCACGGATCTCCTTGTGGATGGGGCAGGACCTCTCTGCAGCAGGCACAATACAAACACAGCTGAGGAAGAGATGTGCTGCCTCAACCCAGCCTGGCACCCAGGCACTCATGGGGCAAACATACATTGCTGCTTCAGTGTCAGAAATCTGCCAGTTTTATGAGCTGAAACACACTTTTCTGCCTTCCTTTGAAAAAGACAACTCTCCACTATCAAAAGGCAAAGCTGGACTCAGTTATTCTGCCATTCTGATCTTAATGGGCTTCACGCTGTTGGCATTAATAGACAAGTCTTTACAGTGTGGGTGGAAGCAGAAAGTCTGCCAAGAGCTCCAAAACTATGTGAAGAACGGGGGTTCCTGATGAGAGCCTCTGATGATGAATCTCCTGCTACTGCATTCGTGAGAACGGGGCAGAAGTCTGAGCTCTGCGCTGCCTTTTCTCTGCTGACAGTGCTCTCACTGCAGGGCTGAAGCAAAAATGCAATGATTATAAAAAGTGACACGATCAATGATCCATACAAGGGATATAACAAGGCAACTAGCTCGTCAAAATGATATGAGGAGCGGTTATAGCAAAAAAGCAAATAGACTCAGTGATGCTTTCCTTTCCTTGTAAAAGTAGGTTGAAAAAACCAGGATACATCAAAGCTGACAGTTCATTGAATTTGGCAGCAGTTCAAAGGTAGAACGTCTTGTCCATGCTGTGCAGGGCTCACACTCACTATCTGCAAGAGGTTAGAAACAAGGAGCATGGACACCTCACACAGAATAAAGGAGTGAACTGATTATTCTTACAAGTTTCACTGGATGCTCTGTGCAGCCCCCTACACAGAAAATGCACATAGTTAATGAGAAAGTACTGTAATAAAATAACAACCCCCAGGCTGGCAGGTGGCATAAAGGAATTATGTAAAAAAAATACACTCCATTGAGCCTCTAATGCTCCCACTGGTATACAATAAAAAGACAAGAAGAGCTGTTTACAAAGATTATCCATGTGTGTTAAATCCATGCAAAAGCTCCTTTCAAGTGAAAGGTGAGGAGAGTGTCAGGGTATCACCTATCTGGAGCTAAAGCTTCAAAGCAGTTTTTCTCAGTGATAACTGCATCTGGAGTTGAGTGCATTTCAGCTCAGACAATTTTTAACTTGTCTAATTTTAGCATGTTGGTAGTGATACTATAATTATGAGAACAGAGGCACTCTCATATACATGCCTAGAAGAGTTGCTGGTGCCCAGGAGAGCTGGTAGCAGCAGTAAGTGTCCTCAGCATACACTGAACCACTTTAGCTCTTGTTAAAACAGACCTGAGGGCTCAGGCGCCTGCAGCTGACCGAGTGCCTGTGCAGAAGCAGGAACTAAAAGCTCTCAGTCCCCAGCAGAAGCATAGCATGGCACTTTGGAGCTGCAAAGGTTTAGACTCACGTGCTTCATTTCTCATTTCCAACAGAAAGTAACAGCACAAACCACTTAATTCTGTGGCTTGATGTGGTAATTCATTTAAGACCAGTAACATGGCATTTCTGAGTTGCAGCTGTCTTGTCCTGACACAGAGAAGCTGTCCTGGAGATGAAAGGGTCCAGGGACATCCCACAACAGCCATTCCCATGCAGAGGCTGGGGACAGCAGTGAACAAGCCACAGCAACTTTCAATTTCAGAATAATTCACTGAATAAAACTTTATTACTCCAACAATAAAATAAGAGCAGCCTTTAGTCCAACTATACTAAAGCACTTCCTTTTAAATGAGAAAAACACAATTACAAGAACACAGAATGCCTCTAAATTCCATTAGGTACAAATTTGGTATTTAAAGTTATCAAATCATAACAGTCCAGCAACTAGTGATACAGCCGAAGAAGAAAATAAGATCAAGTTCAGAAACAAAATATTTTGCCACAGAAATCACGGAAAAGATAAACCTTAAATGCAAGAGATAAAACTGTAGCAGGACTCAAAAAGCAGGACTTACCTCATTTAAAATGGAGTTATGTGGGAGAAATAAGGACAGATCTCACAAAAAACAAGGAATGGATCTCATAATTCCAATACTTTCATAAAGGCAGCTCAGGGAAGCAGTCAACATGACCCACATCCATCACATCATCAGCACCATGAAGCTGAGTAGGATGGATATGGATGTGAAAGGTCACAACACAGATTCTGACAATAGTGTAATCATGCCATCCTCCTTTTCAAACAGACCAATAAACACAAGAAACCCTAATAATTGTTAGTCAGATATTGCTGCTGAAGTACTGAAATGAAAATTTGTATCAAAGGATTGGAAACAAAAATTACAGCAGACAAATAAACAGGTTTTAGCAGACTGCAGCTTGAAAATACTAAAAATGCAATAAATTGTGAAGGTAGAAAGTTGTAAAGAAGACTATAGACCAAATTATGTACCAGTGGCACAGGAGAAATGTTAGGTGTCATCAGAATAGATGTAAAGCTTAATGAAAAAAAGCATAAAACTAAAAGACAGGACTGTAAGCTTAAATGTATTTATATGTAAAAGACAAGTCTGGAGAAATGTCACCTGAGCAGCATTAAAAAAAAAGTTTTGGAAGCAAACCCAAGTATTTTAAATATTATTTTCATGCTGAAGTAAGTAGACACTTTGTTTAAAAAGAGTTGTGAGGAAGGCAAGATGCAAGAAATTAATGAGACTAACCAGAGCATTGTCTTAAATATAATTTATTTTCAAAAGTGTAAATCAGGCTTGCTTCTTTGAAGACCAGTCCCCAGAGACTGCAGCCTCTGCTCAAAGCAAGAACTCTTCTTTCCCAGGACCCCATCACGACCTTCTGTGGACTTTAACATGGCTTTGGTTGGCAGTCACAGCCTCACCCTACACTCTTGGGACGTGATGATCTGTGGGGCTGGGGATGTTCTTTTTGGCTGCTGACCTTGCACAGCAGGAATAGTTCAGTATCTTTGGATATGTGGTGGAAAATCTCAGTCTGCCTAACGGTGAGGGAATGGATTCAGCCATCTTTAAGACTTTTGCTTACTTACAGCCTCCTGATGAGCCCATGAGGCTGCTCTGGATAGTGACCAGGAGTGTAGCCAGTCTTCCCCTAGAGCTCCTTGGGTCATTATCAAAATTGTTCCAGGGGATGTGACATTTCTATACCCTTCTCCCATGTAAGTATTTGAAGCGTACTATGCATGCACATAATAGGAAAGAGTCCCTGCCCTGAGTTTACACTGTGAGTGGTCAAAACAAGAGAAGAGTGAGGGAGAAAGAGAGGAATATCCACCATTTTTTATCTCATGATCTACCTGTATCTTGTATTGTTCACAACTGGGAAAAAAACCTGCATTCCTAGGAGAATAAAAACCAAATCACCCATCCTTCCCAGGAAAAGCCAAAATACTTTTCATCTGACAAGAAGTTATGTTAAAATACCTCCCACACAAAACCTGACCTGGACTGGTTGCTGTATCACTCACCAAAGACTACTACCAATAGCTGGCAGATTGCTGCTGGTAGCTTACAGCTGAGGAGCCCACCCAGGGCCCCATCACAGTTCTCCTGAGGTCAGCAGCAGGGCTAGAAACATCAACAGCAGCCACTGCTTTGAGTGGCTCACTTTTCAGCCGCACATCTCCAGAGGGCTCTCTGAAGATGGTCAGTGAGAATGGGGAAAACCCCCAACACCAGTTATTTTGTATGTTTAATTTTTATCTTGGCTTTTTTTTTTTCCAACAGCCTGTAAAATAAATTCTCAGCCTTCCTTTTTCCCAGGCCTTGTGAGTGGAGGTCCCAAGAAGGCTGCAAAGACCACAGGGCAAAGGTAGGTTCTGCCTTCCCAGGTGAGAGCTGGAATAATCCTTAAAAGTGGGAAAGGATACCTGAACACTTCAGCTGAGCAAGCAGCAGAGACAGCACATTGGATTTGCAGGTTCTGCTGGGAAGATGGGCAGGGGAGCTGTGTACTGAGGCTTTAGTATCCTGCAGCCAGGAAGGCAGGCTGCAGGCTGGCCTGCACAGATAGTGATACTTCAATAAAACAGACTATTGAAATAGTATACAGTAGTTTTAACTCAGGACAAATGTCCAGGTATAATGGTTTTCTCAAAATGCACAATAGATTTTCTATCCACACTTAAAGGTGAAAGAGGAAGGGACTTACATCAGGATCAGAGTGCTCTGGAGGGAAACAGTCTCCTCAAAAACATGATGACAGTGATGTCTTAATAACTATCCTGATTCTATGGAGTTGGCACCATGAGGTTCACCAACAAAGCAGTTTGGATAGATTTGATACTTTAAAAATTCCAACACGGAATGACAACCATTCAGATTCATTACATGTTTTCAGACAAACCAGAGCATTCACAAAAATACTTTCCCTCATCTCTTTTTTTAAAAACATGATTCACTGTTTGCTCTAAGCAGTAAGACAGTGTTTTCTCTCAACAACAGGATTATCTCAAACAGTTTACACTGGTTGTGATTAAAGACAAAGAGATAGGCAGCAAGGCCCACGAAGAGGGATTGCAAATGCTGCCCTTAACTGATTCTCTACATCAGAACACCTAATACTCTTCATGGAAATACAGGATTGCACTCTTACCAGCTCCCTTATACTGACTAACATGACAGGTCCAAATCCCAGTCCCACTAGTTCTAAGATTAAGAATAAAATTGTTGTCAGGCTGCAATGGACAATGATGGATTTATGATTCTTTGGAAAACCACACATTGTTTTGAAGGATTAGATGTTGTAATCCATACAGCAAGTCAACAAAAACACACCATAGCTGGAACAGGCAAGGAGCAAGGCATCCAATTACTAATGCAAAATAATGCAGTTTACACTTTGTTCACCCTACTGTGATTAGTATTAACTCATATAAAATCACTCTCCTCCAGCAGAAGCTCCTTTCTATATGAAGTGAAAATATACTTTCCCCTTAAAGAGCTTCTACTCTTCACTGCAGATGTGCCCAAATGTTGAGGGGAATACCCAAAAGTGGGCAGGGAAGGAGAGAGCAGGGCCGGGCTCTCAGGGGCCGGAGCAAGCAGTGGGACAGAGGCACACGGGGTCACTTTGTGCTGCCCCCAGCAAAGCCCTGGATGGGCTAAGGCGGGCCGTGCCCTGCCGGAGCCTGGGTCTGCCCCAGGGACAGGTGTGGTGTGAGCACAGGGCTATCAACGGGCCAGTACCGATTTCCCCTTCTCCTGCAGACGCTGTGAAAGAGGAGGCAGGCTGCAGACAGCCGGCACTAGCACACGTGTCAGCTGAGGGATCGCTGCGGAACTCGGGGTTAAGCGACCACTTTCTTCATGCCCATTGTGGAACTACCTGATCACCAGAAACACCTTGTTGTTCTTTCTGTGTCTCCTATCAGCAGCCCCAGAAGTGCCATAGGCCCAAAGTAGCTGTTACATAGGGCAAGATTCTTGGGACTCATTATTTTCTGAACTCGGGGTAATTAAAGCTGTAGCAGCATTGACAAGAGTGGACTTAAATCACATTTTCTCTCTCTGAAATTATGAGCATGAGAAAGAAGAACAAACTAACACCAGTGACAGAGAAAATTCCATAATTATTTGACCTATTTTACAAAAAAAAAAAATATTTTGGTCTTGTGGGACACTGTTTGGGGTAAATCTGGCTCTTAAAAGACACTGAAAGTTTGGTGAATTGGTGCAGGTCTTCAATCCTATTCAATTGTTTGCCTACAGTACCACACGCTGCAGGGAGACACAAGAGGAAGAGGAAATGCAGAATAGTAACTACTGTTATTGTGAAATGCATGAAAATGGATTATAAACACAGGGCCAAGAATTTTTTTCCACTCTAGCCCGTTAGAATTTTGCAAAAAGCTAAGACCAGTTTCTAACATGATCATGCCTCAGAACAGAAAGTGAGCGTGTTCACACCAGTTCTGTGTTGGAATCTCAAAACAGCAGCTTCATCCAGTCACTTGCTTATGAATCCTGAAAATACGAAATTGTGAATTGCTTGGAAGCTTTTTCTACAACAGTCAAGTACTTAAAAGTTAGACAAAGCTGTAAACACAGCATGAGGCATTTGTCATCTGCACAACAGAAGAAAACACCATATTCAGAAGAAATAGATGTTGCAGTTTCAAGCCTGATCCTTTTGTCCAGTGTTTGATCTAGGAGCAGTAATCACATCCCATTTACTGTGCTGATAAAGAACATGGAGCTGCCACAGTCAGTCTGGATGGATGCCAAGGCAAACTCAGGCAGAACTGAAAAATCCCGTTAAGATGACTGAGTGGCAAATGATGGTTATTTATTCTAATCAATTTGTTAATTTACTTCTGGAAAATCTGGATTAATTTGTTTCTAATCAAAACAAGGACCTATTCATTACAGTGTGTTTGATGAACCACTACTACATAGGCATAGCTAGGATTTCTAACAATCTTTTTTTTTTAAAAAAAAAAAAAAAGACAGATTTGATAACTCACCCCCCAAAAGAAGACCATTTGGGCTTGTTTCCCTGGAACACACACTTCTAACCTTTTATACAGGCTAATTTCAAACACAATGCTGGTGGGCCTTCCATTCCAAGCTCTTTTGTCCTCTCAGTGCTGCAGCTCTCACTGACTTTTCACTCTACTTCCAAATGTTCCAGCTGTTCTCTCCCTACCCATACTCTCAAACACTAGTATCTATTTAACCTCTTCCCTTTGTGTACCATTGATTAAGCAGATCAAGCCTCAGCCCTATCTGCTGAGGCCTCTTTGTCTTTCTGCTGCTGCTGCCTAGGCTGGGTCACCTAGGACTTGGCTCTCCACAGTGCTCAGATTCTGCCTCTTCTCTCTCAAAAGGCAGGAGTACAACACAGTGAGATACAGGTTAAAACTATATGCAAGGTATAACTTATTTTACAAAAGCCCTAGCAATCCTTCTGTCTAAATCCTGAATAGTGTTTCATTTGCCCTTCTTTGAACCCTGGAGCCCTTCCTGAGCAAACGTACCAGCAGCAATTTCATCAGTGCCTGGTGGAGAGGTCAGTGGTAATGTCTTCACTCCTGACAAACCTGCAGATGTTCCAAGAAGATAAGGATGATGCTGGGACTCAGTACATCTGCAGCCCAGAATGACACTGGCCAGCTCCTCCCCCTACCAAATGCCAAACATTTCGTGCCAAAACATTTGGCATTGTTCGCTTAGTTTTCCCAAATGGGTAATTCTGAAATGACATTTCCCATGCTTGAACATTGCTCTTGTTCCTTGACTGGTAACAGCGTGAGCACTTTGGAGAGACCTGGAGAGGGATGAACCAGCAGACCAGCTGGCAGTCTGCAAGTCTCACACTGGAGCTGGGCTGGCAAAACCAGAATCTCACCCCCCAGCCTCATCGTTTCCTCCATCAGCTGTTGTGCCGTCCCTCTCCAGTGCCACTTACTTGGCACCCTGGGCATACAGTCTCATTTAAACCCCACCACCAAACAAGAAAGGCAAGCTCCACAGTGAAGGGAGGAACAGCAGGTACGTGCCAGCCTCTGGTGGGCCTAGGGCACGCTTCCCTGCCTGTGGAATGCAGCGTGGGGACCAGGAAGCAGCACATCCCTCTCCTGCACAGGGTGCTGCTCACTGCCCAGCTACACTCTCTATACCCTGCTCCATCCCCTTCTGCATCTCAAGTTCTTGTTTTTTATTTTTAAACAGCCAGATTGAGTCTTAATTATTTAAGCACCTTCCAGATTTAGAAAGCTGTTTTGGCTGTGAAAGTAACGCTCGGTGCAATCATCTCTCATCAATAAACCATGGAAACAAATGCGTATGCCTGTTGGGAAGTAGTTTTATTTAAAGCACACTGAAAAGTGCTTTAAATAAAGTGTGAAAGATGTGAAAAGACCTAATGCTGGTCATGTTTCAGTGAGCTCAGCACATTTTGGCTCCAGTGAGAAAAAATGGGACTTGTGCCTTATACATTAAAGATGGCTTGAATTCTCACAAATAGGAAGGGATGCCTCAGGAACATCCAAAACACGAACTTGGGCGAAGGGCCTTCAGAAAGGCACACTCACCTGACAGTTGTGCTGGTTTTCGTAGAGTTTGGGGGTTTTTTCCAAAGTGTTAAAACAGATAGGCAAGGGTTTGGTCCTTCAGGGAAATAACAAAAAAAAAAAAAAAAAAAAGGAAAAAAACGCCCTGCAACATCAGGCATAGGAACAGCATAGCATTCCTAACATCTTACTCTAATAAAAGAAAGAAGATTAAAGAACAGTGGCATAGCCTCAGTGTTACTTTAGTGGGAGATTTTGTCTTATCCCAGAAAAGGAACATCATTTCTGATCCCACTGGGAAACTCTGCATTATTGTACTCATAGAATCAAAGAATCATAGTATATCCTGGGTCAGAGGGACTCCCCAGGATCATCGAGTCCAACTCCTGACCCTGCATAGGACACCCCAAGAGTCACACCGTGTGCCCGAGAGCACTGTCCAAATGCTTCTTGAACTCTGTCAGGTTTGGTGCTGTGACCACTGCCCTGGGGAGCCTGTTCCAGGGCCCAGCCACCCTCTGGGTGAGGAACCTTTTCCTGATGTCCACCCTAAATCTCCCCTGACTCAGCTCCATGACATTTCCTCAAGTCCTGCCTCTGGTCACAAGAGTGAAGAGACCGGTGCCTGTTCCTCCACTATCCCTCATGATGATGTTGAAAAGCGCAGTGAGGTCTCCCCTCAGTCTCCTCCAGGCTCAACAGACCAAGTGCCCTCAGCTGCTCCTCGCATGGCTTCCCCTCAAGGCCCTTCACATCCTCGTGGCCCTCCTTTTAACTCCCTCTTTAACAAGATCTCAAATAGCTTCATGTCCTTTTTACACTGCGGTGACCAAATGTGGTAATTGCTAACTGCTTCCCATAGAGTGGAGATACTTGATCTTGCATAAACCCCATGCAAATCGCTGCTGGATTCCTCTCCTTTGCAAAGCAAAGCTGCTCTTTATTTATGTAACATTTTCATTTAATTAACAAAGAGACGGAACAAACTCTTACGGAGGGGAAAAAATTAAAAGGTCATCTTCCATCACGAGGGCATACGTGAGAGAGGGAAAGAAACGAACTGGTTTCTTCCTGTTGGCCACACGAACATCAAGGCACCCTCACAGCTGCCCCGGTAGGGCCTGGGGGAGGTAATGAAGTGTCTGGAGAGCATGGACACAGCTTGTCTTCCTCTGCTGCGCCTCCATGCCACTGGAAAGGAGCCAAAGAGGGCGCCTTGAGGTTCCTTCCTCAGACATCTGACACTGTGGGGACCAGCTCAGCATACGCATGTAAATTACACAACAAAAACAGCGGTTTTATGATATGACTGAGTTAAAAATGCTATCTACTTAATTGCAGCCAGAGCTTACATTCAAAAATGCTGTCACGTTGCAAAGCCCGTTACTCCAAAACACAGGAAAAGTCAACTACATCTGCCCGGGACTTTTAATGTAGGCCCGCGGCTCACCTCATTGTGAGAGTCTTTAATTACACGGTCCCATATTGTTTTTCACAGGGCCCGAGCAGCGCTCTCCGCTCCCCTTCCCGCCGGGACCTGTTGGACGCGCCGGCCCCGAGCCCCGCACGGCACGAGCGGCTCCC